>JABSTQ010005381.1:0-34127 GCA_013358835.2 Ixodes persulcatus
CCTACCCCAAAAATATAAAAAAGTAACTTCGAAAGTAACTTCAAAGTAACTCGCTACTTTTGTACAGTAGTTAGAAGTTTACTCAATTACTATTACAAATGTGTAATTTCTACTCTACTCCAATTACTTTTGGCGTCGATACTCAGTAACTTAACTTAACTACCTTTTTTGAGTAATTTGTACATGTCTGCTTTAACGTACCTCGGCAAACCGTTTCGTCGACCTCCGCAAGAGAGCAGCTATCGAGAAAGAGAAAAGCCCACGAGTGGCAGAGCTCGATAGAGCCAACATCGATGGTGCCGCCTCGCATTACCGAGTTTGCGCGAAGCATTTCGTTAGCGGAGGGTGACAGCATTTTTCCAACGTGTCTGTGTCCGTTCACATCTTTGCATCCGCTTTGTCAGTTTGTAGGACGTCCTTTCCCACTCACTTCATCACGCCGCTAATTCAAAAACCTGTACGACCATAAGTGACACTAAAAAAAAGAAGAAAAACGTGTGTAGTGTGTGAATAGCCATTACACCCATTTTCACATGCAAGACACTCCAAAACTTCAGTTCGACGTACAGCACACAGACGCCGAAATGTCGCCCCAACTTTTACGAGAGGCTTGACGACGGTACGATATAACATATTAAACAGCTAAAGTACGTAATAAAGACTAGAGAGGAAAAAAACACTAAGGTTTTGCAGTAAAACCACGAAAACCCTTTTTTTTTTTTGCGGTCAGTTACGTTTACATTAGCTATTTTAATATGTTGTACAACTCGGCTATCAAGCCGCTCGTTAAAGTTGGTACCGTACGTCGGCTCAACGTAAGTGCTCTGTGCGTCCAACTGAGTTATGAGTTGTAATATATGTGACAAGGGGTGTAAGAATAAACCCTTTTTTTTGTGTGCAATACGACACGGCGTCCCTTGCGTTATTTACGAAGCGCTAGAGTATGTCCTAACAGCGCTTTGCAAAATCGATACAACTTTATAACTTGCAAGAACTTTCAATCGCGGCTCCTAGAGTCAATCATCAAGTAATCGGAAGCTTCCAGTGCTTTATATGTCTGAAACCGTGTAATGAAGTCTACATTTTTTTTTTTTTTTGCTTTTGCCGAACGGACACATTTTTTTTTGCGTCAAGGTCTTGCGTCAGTGGCGTATGATACTTTCTACTCGTATAGTGCGATGGCAGCGAGGCCAGAAAGTTGAGCACGTATTGGCTGAACGTCATCTTCGTAAGCTCGATACGTTGCTTCAAGTTCACATGTTGAAAGATGGATACCTTTGACGAAAAGACGGTGGATGCCCGGACCGCTAGTGGCCACGCTACCCATCGGAAAGCGCATGCGCGAGGTCCAAAGTCAGCCACCAGCATGGCGCGGGGCCCGTCCTCCCCTATCGTAGCGTCAAGTGCAATCTACCTATACCATCCCCACTCCACAGGACAAACACATCGTACCTACCCGCCAACAAAAAAGACACGTCAAAAAAAAATAAATAAATAAACCGGTGCGAACAACTAAAAAATAAACAGAACGTGCAATCTCTGCATCGTCACTCCTATCTCTCTGGCAGTTAATCTTTGTAAAAAATAATAATAAAAAAAAAAAACACTACCCAACAATCTGTAGTAGTCCCATGCGGAAGTTGTCGGTTGGTACCACTTTGTTAAAAAAGAAACTACAAAACATTGACTGCACCAGCAAAGTTTTCGACAGAAACAAGAAAACTGCATCCGAGAACACTTGCCGGTTTATTCCGAAGGCGAAAACATGATAAACCACAAACTCAAAATAAAATAAGAGGTACGATTCGTACGATTGCTTTTATCTCGTTTCCTTTTATCTTATTCATGCCAAGCCGGAGTAAAAGAGGGGGGCATCCCATTTGGTGTTGCAGCAATACTGGTCACGACAAAAACCGATAAAGCTCTATCCATGCCCTTTTGTCCCCGCGGTATATCACCACGAGGTTCCACTGGCGAGTCCAACCTTTCAGCATCACGTGAAACTACGGTGCCTGAAACGCGTCTAGCGTCCTCCTATCCAGCCCATACGTCAAAGGGGGGTCGCGAAGTGGTAACATATGACGTCATGGAAGCCGTCGCGCCCTTCCTGTCTACCTCGTCCTTCCTTCCTTTTTGTTTTGCGCTATTTTATTCATCATGTTATCGGACGTCGCGATCCTGGCGGTTGGTGGTAAAAGTCCCGGCAAAAATTCATACGAGCGAACGCGGGGGTCGCCGCCGTCGCGGCGTCCCAACCCCGATCTGCTGAAGGTCCCGTGGCCCGTGTCTCAAGTTTGGAGCGTGATTCGCAGCAGGACAGTCGTCCGCCGCATCCACCATCCCCATCTGTGACACGGCCACCAGCGGGATCGCGACCGGCGACATCGTGACACCTCCACGACGTCGTCGGGCGGAAATCGAGGGACCAGTTTTTAGGACGCGGTAGGCACGCGAGTCGGAGACGTGTTTTTCCAGGCACCGCGGTGAAACAAAGTATTCAGCGTCGGTTGAATCGCGAGAGGCCAGATCGTCGTCGCCCTATCTCGAAGAAGAAGGGTCCCACGCGCCGAACCACGCTGCTCCAACCTATCTAATGCACTTTTTCTCGCTCGAGGAAACGAAACCGAACGCACCGAACGAGACAAACGAGTAAAATAAGAAAGAAAGAAAATATTAAACTACAAGACGTCGGCGCGCGCGGCGAGAGTAGCCCTCGAGCAGCTTGGCCTGGTTTTGCGCCAGAGTGGAGCAGGTCTCCAGGATCAACGCGGGCCCCGTCACGGTCGAGGCTACGCGCGCCAAGACGCACCCCTTTGGCCGCCGACGGTTTCGTATACGCGCTTTTGCGACGACGCGACGCGTGCCACACTCGCCGACATCTTAAATCCGCGGTCGCACTGGTAATACATCGAAGGAAAGACAGTCCGCACACAATGTCCGAGGCATGTTTCTTTCACTGCAGACACTGTCCGAGGCTAGGTGGCGCAAGCTACCGCCCGTTACAAAGAGTACAGACAGCCATTAACATTCATCCATCCATCCTTTCTCGTAAGACTGTCCCTTGAGATCGGTCATAAAAAAACTTGCTACAGACCTGTTCGAAGCACACACCTACGAAACAAACCTGCTCGAGCCGCGTCCGCAGACTTTTTTGCTATGATGTCTGCGGCGGACGCGGTATCCTTTCTACGACGCACGAACACTACCACTTTAATTAAGGGACGCAGGGTAATGGCGAGGGTCTTATCGATCGTAGCCAACGAGATGGCGGCAGTCCCCGATACAAACGCCGGAGAAAAAATCGCGAACCCAGAAGGGTATAGTATTAGTACGAAATAAGCTACGTCCTAAGCTGTCAGTGAGCGTAGGGGACTAAAGTCCCTGGATAGTATACTTTTTTAAGAAGTAACGACACAACGCGAACGACGAAGCACGTTCCGCTGGAGCAAAATGGCGTCATTCGGATCGGTCTTTCTGCTGCGCGCCGCCATTCGCTTCCTAAAAGTTTTTACCGTCACGCAGTCGGCTCTTCAGAGAATGTCGCTACTTGTAAGGAGCTCTTATTTAGGAACTATGTAGGGGGACATATGGACACTCGCCTCCGATGTAAAAGAACCGAGTCACCGTGCCCGCCGACGGATCAATAACGTTTAGAATCAGACCGTTACATACTCACAAAGAAAAACCCCGACCGCGGTTAATGCTGCGATTTAACGGAGTCAATCGGGCGGTGCTATAGAGGCTCGTTCACACTCTTGCAACCGAGTAAGACCGAGAGGAACAAGTCCGGTTTCCAAGCCTCTTACGACGTCTTAGGACCAGCTCCGCAGCAGCGCACCCGGTCCGAAGACGTCGCAAGAGTCTTAAAAACCGGTTCCGTCTCTCTCGGTCTTACTCGGTTGCAAGAGTGTGAACGAGCTTCGTGGCAATCGTTTGTCGTCTTCGTGCGTGTCTTTCGCCGGCCTAAACCAATCACGCACAGTGAGTGCGCGCGTATCCTGCGGGTTTTGTTGTGTGCGATTGCTTTAGCCGGCGATAGCTAACGCACAAAGACGAGGATCGCCGTGACGGTGCACTTTTGGCACCGTCGGACCGTAGCGTGTGAACAAAATAAAGTTAACAAAAAGTGGCGGCTTAAACGAGAATAGAAATCACTCGAAGACGAGTGGCCGGTGGCATTGAAATAGCCTTCAGTCGACGCTGCTGCGGAGTAGACCAATTATCGCTGCAATGGTGTTCCGAGTGTAAACCTGGCTGACTCTCCAGAGGATGGGACTTTCCACTGTCGACGATCATATGATCATCAAAGCCGGTTGCCAAAAACGATATATATAAAAAAAGGGAAAACAGTTGATGTGAGTGGCCCATAACGACACAAAGATGCACGCAATACGTATTTGCTCAGTCTGTCCCAGCGCTTGTCACCGAAGAAACAAAAAAGTGCCGAGTCACTGCAGGCACTTTCCCTGCGTCCGATATTCCGCGGAAGAGAGCTATTGCTACGGCCTAGTAGACAAGAAATGGCGGCACCCCCGAGGCGATTATTGGAATGATCTCGAGCGGGATGTCAAAATTAACGGCGTCCATGTTGACGACTTTTAGTGAATCGGTCCGATCCGACGACGATACTTCGCCGATGCCTTTGCGCGAGTATCGTATCGTTATAGGGTATCGTTATCGGTACGTTCTACTGAAACTCACGAGTAACGAGAAACAAGCGTCGAAGCGCGTGAAGCCCGGAGGGAGAAAGCGATGGCGCGAAAACACGGCGTCAAATTTGTGAGTCGTCCCTTTCCCTGACGCCCGCGAAACGGCGCCCGCACGCAAATGAGAGTGGGAATTCTTTTGTCTCGGCGCATTTTTTCACTCGCGGCCTCCGCCCCGATATCCGTCTCGCCGGTTGGGAAGCTTACCCGGTCAGCACCGGCGGTCCACCGGAAGCCCAGGAGTTGAACGGGGGCGGCGGTGGTCATCGTTGTCCCGCCGTTGGCCTCCGATCTTCGACACGCGAGCACGGCATCCTCGTTCGCGCACCAACGTCCCCCGAGTCACCGCTGCCCGCTCAGTTTCCCGACTCGTCTGAGCCGGCCGGCTTGCTAACCACACGCGGACGCGCTAGCTCGTGGCACACTGGGGGGAGAGATAGGGCAAGAGTGTGCAGCCCTCGCACCACCGTGACCTCGATTTTTTTTTTCTTTTTGGGAGGGGTGGCCCGCGCCGACTGGCTTTTGCTGGGACGTCCCGCTTTGTTCGCTGCTGATCGTGCGAGAGGCTGAAACTGCGTGGTGGTGGTGGAGTCGACGGATCACTGGCTCTGTTTTCGGGCGCGTGCGCGCGCGCTTGGCTTGTGGTGTGTTTTCTTCGGTGGCCGGACGCGCGTCAGCTTCGTCGTGGATCTTCTGTTGTTGAGGCGCGACCTTCGTTGTGGTTGACCGTTGGAACGTGAGGACGTGTGGATGTTAAAAGAGCTGTGCAACAATTTCAGGGCTTTGCTTAAATAATTGTGGAAGTTGATGCCTGACACTTCTGCAGTGAACTACAGAAAACAGATTTTGCCTGGATACCCTAGTTTTTATTTAAAAAAATGAAAAAAGATCCAGGTTTTTGCCGCCTCTCAACTCGTACATCGTCTTCCGCGTCACGTGCGCAGTGACGTCACTTGAGTAGTCGCGGGGTTCCGGTAAATTCCTCTCTCTAATGCCATCAGTGAGCGGCGAGAACTCATCCGCTCACGACCACGTGACCGCGTCACCCCATGCTTGCGACACGCGATCAACATGGCCACCGGCTGCTGGAGAGGCGAGCTCAACGAGGTCGAGCTCCAGATGCTGGAGTACAGCGAGTCACTGGGGCTCGTTCTGTACGCGGGGACGCCGGATCCCTGAGAGGTTCTTCGCGCGGTAAACGATGGAACAGGAGCTTTTAGATGCGGAGCATCTCTTGCTCGGGTCTATGTCCCGCGGCGTCGGCGTTGTAGTCGGCACTCGAACTACGCACGCGCAACTCTCCTCCTTCCCTCTCTCCAACAGCTGCGCGTTACTCTCTCCGCTCTCTCTCTCTACCAGCTGCGTGCACTGCGCCTGCGTTCGCTTCTCCTCACACCGCGCGCGCACGCGCAACTCTCCTCCTCTAGTCTCCTCTCCTTCAAGTGTGAAAAAAAAATAAACGGCGAGCGGCGAGCGTTCCAAGTTTCTCTGCCGCGAGCCGCGACGAAGGCTCGCGTAGGGGGTAACGCTAGGGCAGTCGGTGGCGCCATCTCTCGACGTCAGCACGCAACTGACTCTTTCCTCGGAACCAACACGATGCTCCGCATCACCCCATGGTTCCCCTCGGGAAGATGGTGTAATTTTTTTTTATCACGGACAAGAAGGCTTTGTGGAGTCCGGTTAGGACACAGGAGAACAGAGCACGGTCGGCATTGCCGAGCGGTGGCGTTCGAAGTCGAGATCGACACGGCGGAAAACCAAACCAACGCGCTCGTTCGGCTCCTCGTGCTAGCCGCTGACGCTGCTCCAGCTGACGGTTTCCTCGGGTAGATGGCGCCACTAAAACACTGTATGTATAATAAACATTTTTGTCAATGATACTACGTTTTTGAAGCATTTATGTTGTTGGGACGACAATATTTATGGAAAAAATACCGTTTATCGAGCAGGTATTTGCAGAACTTGCTATCTTTTTTACAACTACCCAAGTGACGTCACGCCGCGTGTTTCCCATGACGGCCGCTCGCGGCTGCTGGTCGGGGAATATTCTAATTTTTACCTCGCGATTACGCGGCAAAATCGCAACATTTCGATGAAAGGAGGTGTGTTTTCTGTCATTTGTGACAAGGTGAACAATATCAAAAGCAGAAGATGCCAATTATTTCAACGTTAAAATCGTTGCACAGCGGGAGGCAGCTGCGAATTACGGTTCCACGGTTGACGCGGAATTTGGCGGCCGAAGATCCGATGGAAACGATCAAGCAGCGCCAAAGTGCATCGTCACGACGCTACTTTTCTGTGAGAATTTGCTACCACCATTTAGAACCAATCATGCATAAAAAAAAAAGGCACGATCACGACGCATTTGTTGTGTGTGAAACAGACTATGCCTTCATCAGAGACGGGAGTCGAGGGGTCATGTGGAGCATGGTAGAATTTAATATTGCAGAATGAATCGTATTTTTACCCAAGCTGACTCTCATTTATCCTCGAAAGAAGTGAGTGAAGCGTGCAAGGTGGATAAGAGTTTGCCGGCTGCCAAAACACCAGCGCCGCGATCTTCACAAACACACAGTGCAACTGTGAAGGAAAAAAAAAAAAAAAAGAGGCAGGAGAGAGCACTCTGAGGCGCTTCGTAAAGACTTCGCGAGTTTCAAAAATAGCAAGAAGAAAGAAACGGTACGAAAAGAGGACGTAGCAACGCCGACACGGTGTCGCGTGCCTGGAAGGCCGAGACTGGAGTTTGCGTCAGCGTCGTTCCTCATCAAACGTAACTCTGCTTACGACACTGCGGTCGATAGATCGAATTAAAAGTGAAATCATTTTTGTCACAAGATCACTTTCAATAGGTGATGATAATAGGGTTCTTCTCGTTGGACGCGCCTCCAACCGGTTTTTGCCGTCAGTCAATTCCACTAAGAAACGGCGTTCCCAGAACAGGTTCCCTTTAGGAGGAGCGTCACCATTCCATCTTGCTTCAGTTGAGCTGGAACGGTAACCCGTTACGTTTTCGAGGGAATGGCAGGAGGAAGACCGTTTTATCTTTTTGTGTATCTGCAATTTTACCCGAATTTAGTAGGCATTTAGGCTTTTTATTATTGAGCTATTTCAACCTAAGACGTCGAGGGACGGTGAAGAGTCCGAAAGATTGTTTCAAGCAAAGAACTGTACAGATATGATCGTGGGCGACACACGTAGTTCGACGTGAATATTGATACCATGATTGGATGTCAGAGACGAAAAATCTGCTCAATGGCGGGGTTTAACCTATCCGTCGTAGGCTCGTGATTACTGACGCTACCAGACCACCTGCGACAACCCCGTCTTCCTCTTCCTCGTGGCAATATATGAACTTGCTTGCTTTATTTTATCTACGGAATATCCAGCGCAATATTTCGTTAAAGTACGGAAGTGTAACGTGAAAGTAACGACACGTTCCAATCTTAGAAAGGTAACGGGAACGCGTTCCTTCAGAACCACTGGATCTTGTAACAGGAACTCGTTCCAAGATTGAAGAGGAACGAAGTTTTCTGCCTGGTTTGGGGGAACGTGTACAACACTGATGTCAAACCTCATCTCCCGCCTATGTGGAAAGGAGACGCTCGCTGCAAAAACCGAATGGAAAGGGAATCGCATATCCCTTGTGTGTTTTTGATTAAATACGCCATTACTGCATTTCCCGTGTCCAGTACACGATAAAAGACGAGAGAGGTGTTTAACGGCACCGCTTCGCCATGGAACAAGTTTGGAACACGTGCCACAACGTTAAGACCCTGTCACACTGAGGCAACAGCAACACAGAATGTTGTGCAACAGTGGGGCAACTTGTTGCTCGCTCCCCATGTTGTCCGACAACCCTGCCACATCGCGGCAACACCAGCCAAACATGGGCAACAACGAAAATGTTGCCTTGGTATGACAACTTTCGGCAACAAAAGCTGCAGTAACATATGTGTTGGACAGCATGTGTTAAAGCCCTGCTGGCTGAGCGAATTTCGGGCCGGCAACATGACAACAAAGTTAGCTTCAATGGCAGAGCTAGCTCCCTATCAACGCTTTTTTAAGAACTTACTCAAATAAAAGATTGGAAAACAGTATTTAACAAGAATTAAGGCTCGCGTGTAGCTGAAATAATTTGATGAATGTTTTTACTGCGTAATTACCGAAAGCAATTGTCGAAATGGTCGCAGCTACGGTCATGAACGTTCAGACGACTGGTGTTGAAATGAGAACTGCCGATAGACCAGCTGACACTGCTACTAGTGAAATAAAAGAGCATGCCTACTCACCCGCTGATGAAGTAAGTATAATAAACATAATTCAGCAAAGCAAAGATTAAAAAATCGAAGCATTAGAACGACCCCTCTGATCATGATTGTTGATGCTTGGAACTCGAAACAGCCGCTACCATACACCTGAATTGATTCTAAAATCTCCAGGACCTTTTTGGGAATTAAGCGGTCACATAGCAGGAGGTAAAGAAAACAGACAGCGTTGAAAAATATTTATTCCGCCAATTGTTTTGAAGGCCGATCGTGTCGGTGTTGCAGTTTTTAAGCCTCAGTTCAGCTCAAGATCACGCTACAAAAGACGCTTTGGGGTACTGTCGGTGCTAACTCAATTTTACAGTAGAAATAGGAATCGCATTAAAGAAAGAACCGGACGAAACACTTCATGCGGTGGCGTAAATCAACATATATTAGCGATTTTACTTTCCTTAGTTAGGGCTATCTGCTTTGTCAGCGAATGAAGCTCATTTTGATAAGATAAAGGGTGAAATATACTCCCCGTGTCAAGTTTACTAATTACAGTCACTGGTTGATGTCGTCCCGTGGTAATTTCCTGCCATTCGAACGCACTAGCACTTTGGAGACTCACAATTCCAGCGCCGAGCCGCACCTCACACGAACGAAGGTAAACAATCAAGATGGCGGAGTGTTCCCCGTGTTGGCCATGCGTCAGCGCGGTGTGGCAGGGGTGGTCGGACAACAAATCGGCCAACACGGTTGCCGGGCGACGGCAACATGTTGCCCGACTGTTGTTCTTGCCGCGATGTGACAGGGTCACCGGAAACACCTTGCCGGATAGAGTTGTCCAACTGTTACCTCAGTGTGACAGGACCATTACTAGATTAGCTGAGTTACGGAACTGCCCATAAGTGCTCCGCAGGAGCATTACTCCCCATCTGTCCCCATGCACGATCCGCCTCCCGTCATTCGACGCGCCACCATTTTGGGGTTGGCTGCTATGGTGACTGCAGTGTGTTCTATGAAATTCGTAAGTTTTGAAGCACAGCGTCTTTATGGTGTTTTACCGCATTTTTTGGATTCTATGGTAGAGTAACTGTATATGCTCTGGTCTACTCTAGTCTCTAGGGAATACACAGCTATGAAATGTAAATTTAGCGACGGGATGCGGACTGAGGGGGTGTGTACACCCATACGAGGGAGTTCCACAACTGAATTGGTCTAATAACATTCGAGCGTGTCGAAGACTCGCTCGCATTTCTGGCTAACGCCGTGAGATGCGCAGCAAGACTAAGGCTTCGAGGAATCGTCCTTATTCGCACCCACGTTTTCAAGGCCGCGCTACCGCACCTGTGCAGGAGTCCTAAAACAACAGCGCCCCTGCCGGGAGATGCGTGAAGCCCAAGAGAAATTTCGGCCTCCTTTATAACCTTGTTCTGACTGCTCCCTCTTCTTTCACCGTAAACCGAGGATGACAAGTTCAAACAGAGCCATGCACTCGTGACAAGGACACCGCGGTAACTACAACTTTGATCATTTTGTGCGACCACAGTAAAAAAAAAAAAAAAAAATGAAGCGAGTAAAATAAAAACCTTAAAGCTAGTAGGGAAATGTCGACGAGCGTGTTGGTGCAGATCTGTTAAACAAACATGTAATATTTAAAGTGGGTTATGAACATTTCGACGAGCACGTGTTGACGCAGATTTGCAAGAAATTAAAGGGGCACGTGCCCCTTTAATTTCTTGCAAAATCAGAAATCCAAAATCCAAAAACTGCTTGAGTACTCAAGCAGTTTTTGGAGAAGCTACTTTTTGGTGCGATGGCGTTAAGGACGTGTTAGTGAATGAGTATCTTCAGTTTTAGAAGGCAGAACCGCCTATTAATCACGCAGGAATAAAATACGTGCGGACTCTTTTCTCTACTTGCGAGGACCAATGAAATTATCGTATGTTTGAAAATTTTGACGGCCTTTGTAAAGTTTCGCTAAAGAAACAATTTTCAGTTCTTTTAAATATGTTGTGCATGATAATTTCAAAAGACGTAAACTATTTCTAGTTTAGAATACTTGATACTGCAATTATCGTTTCACAAACAAGGGACTACGTTTTCTCCTTGCCTTCCTCCGCGGGGGGTGAATTTCCCGCTCCCCCCGAGATGCGCGGAAGCGCACGTATCTGTGCGCGTTGTCGTAGCGGGCCGGCCAGGCCAGCCAGGCCTCGGTGGCGGTCGTCGACGTGGACGGCGTGGTGAAAGCTCATCGTTCCGCGTAAAAGCGCTATCCTTGACTGTGAATTTTCGTCGTGTGTCACTATGATAACCCAGCACGTACTAAAAGGGGAAGATCCACCTACTCGTGCGGCGATGTCGTGGCGGCACTCTCAAGACAGCAGAAACGCCCGTGCCGTCGTGTTTGTTTACTTCGACTACAGTGGTGCTTTCTAAGCATTTGTGTCCTCGAACATCGCCCGGATTTCTTATTTGGCGCATTTCATACGTGTGCTCAAGTTCAAGGTATTACTGGCGCGTACCGTATAAAGGATGCGAATTTTCACGCGTTTTCATCACCGGAGAGAAGTGGTTAGTGTTAGCAATCCTGAACGCTCGCAACGTCTATCTGATCACGAAATCATATTTCTACGTTGCTATATCGTTGCTAAGATTACATTGTCTTTTATTATCGTAGAAAGGGCGTGTGGCGATATTTGTACTATTGCAATGTCGTGTATTAGAGTCGTGATCGTCCAAGACGGCGTACTGCATCTTTTTATTTTATTTTTTTCATCCACTGTACTCTGCAAGCCTATCAAGAAGAAATAATAATAAAGCTTTAGGCTATAGACAACTGTCTGTCTATATTCGATTACGGCATTGAGTAGCAGTGCGTCCCCTTTTTAGAGGGGCCGCTGAAACAGCTGACGGCCGCGTATAGAAGCGGTCGCCGTGCTGACGACCCGCTGCGCTTGTTGTAGTGGTTGCAGGTGTGTGTACGCGCGGCGCAGAGCGGTCGTTCCGGTCGCAACAAACGCAGTGGTAGGTACGCGCTCGTTGCACATGTCTGAACCAGCCTTTCCCCCGTCCTCCCGAGGCGAAAGGCAACGTGGCGACATCGTTTGACATCACGTACTAGAGGTAACGCTGCGATGTCAAACGTTGGTTCGGTTACGACTTGCCCCAACCGCAAATCGAAGAATGCCCGAAAAGGTCTGCGTTTGGCCGTCCTCGGAACCCGAACATGACTCCGAAGCGCTGCTATCGTCCACATCGCACGTCGAAGTGGCGTCATAGGAAATCATCCCCAGGTCGGCTGTCCGCCGAAGAATTTCAACCTCTAACGGCGTCAGGTCCTCGAGCGTAGAGCACTCCGCCATGATCGAAGCTCGAATGACAAAGAGGTTCGGCCGATGCGGCTACCTCGGGATCACTGCGCGACGGAACGTCGTCCAACGCCATTGGCCCGAGATCCTTTTGATAAGCGTGCGAGGACCAATGAGAGTCGTTTCGTTTTCGGGTGGATCCGAGGTTTGGCGGCCTTCAATTACATTTTTATTGAAGAAATAATCACCGTATGACTATACTTTTTGGTTTTTAGGGATACTCAGGGCGTCTAAATTCAGTTGTCATCATCAAAACACGAACTCAAAAACCACTTGAGTGCCCCTTTAAAACCGCCGCTTAAAGGGGCTATGCAACAATTTTTTTACTTTGCGCAAATAGCGCTTAGAACGGATCCCTGACGTTAATGACCTATGAAACACGCCTTCGTTTTTCACCCGACGCATTAGAAGTCCCAGAAAAAAAATTAAAAAACAACGAGCAGCGTTCACGCCCTCAACTCGCAGCCAGAACAAGCGGCCACGTGATCTGGAGCCGATTATATGCCGCCAATGTTGATCATAGCCACGCGCTGGGGTTGGCAAAGCACAGGACACGCGCTGAGTTCCAGACATTGTTATGGCTGGGCTATTGTCGTCGTTGCAGCGATTGGACACGGGCCACTACTCGAATGCTTCTCGAGCTATCAATTATCACGAGCCTAAATCGAGTGCCCACGCAATGCTCGGGTCCAATCTATGAACCGCATTCAAATATCGTCATACGGGTGTACTGCGATCCCCGCGTTACGTCATCGAATTTTGCAAGGGAGAGATTGAATGAAAATGATCGCTTTTGTCCTTGAAATTACACCGCAACAAAGGAGTTTCTTGGCCAGTGGCATTGCATGCGAGTATCCTTGAGTCCCACTAGTGCCAGTAAGCTCGTGTAAAGTGAAAAACATTCCAATTGAATATCGTTGCACAGCTCCTTTAAAGGGGCGATGCAACAATTTTTGTGTTTTGCGCCAATACCGCTTAAAACGGATCCCTGACGCTAATGACCTGTGAAATACCCGTTCGTTTTTCACCACACACCATCGAAGTCGCAGAAAAGAATAAAGAAAAACGAGCAGTGTTCACCCCCTCAGCTCACAGCCAGAACAAGCGGCCACGTGATCTGGAGCCGATTTTATGCCGCAAATGTTGATCATAGCCATGCGCTGGGGTTGGCAAGGCACAGGACACGCGCTGAGTTCCATACATTGTTATGGTTCGGCTGTTGTCGTCATTGCAGCGATTGGACGCAGGTCACTACCCGAATGCTTCTCGAGCTTTCGATTATCACGAGCCCAAATCGAGTGTCCACGCCATGCTCGGGTCCAATCTATGAGCCGCATTCAAATATCGTCACTGGGCGGTACTGCTACCGCCCGGCTACGTCATCAGGTTTTGCGAAGGAGAGATTGAATGAAAACACTCGGTTTTGTCCTCGAAATTACAGCGCAAGAAATGAGTTTCTTGATCAGTGGCGTTGCGTGCGAGTATCCTTGAGTCCCAACTAGTGCCAGTAAGCTCGTGTAAAATGAAAACCATTCCAATTGAATATCGTTGCACCGCCCCTTTAAAGGGGCGATGCAACAATTTTTGTACTTTGCGCAAATACCGCTTAGAACGGATCCCTAACGTTAATGACCTATGAAACACGCGTTCGTTTTTCACGTCCCACGCAATAGAAGTCTCAGAAAAAAATTAAAGAAAAACGAGCAGCGTTCACCCCCTCAACTCGCAGCCAGAACAAGCGGACACGTGATCTGGAGTCGATTATATGCCGTCAATGTTGATCATAGCCACGCGCTGGGGTTGGCAAAGCACAGGACACGCGCTGAGTCCCAGACATTGTTATGGCTCGGCTATTGTCGTCGTTGCAGCGATTGGACACGGGCCACTAGCTGAATGCTTCTCGAGCTAGTAATTATCACGAGCCCAAATCGAGTGCCGCAATCCTCGGGTCCAATCTATGAACCGCATTCAAATATCGTCATTGGGGTGTGTGCGATCCCCACGTTACGTCATCAAATTTTGCAAAGGAGAGATTGAATGAAAATGATCGTTTTTGTCCTTGAAATTACACCGCTTCAAAGGAGTTTCTTGGCCAGTGGCGTTGCGTGCGAGTATCCAAAAGTCCCACTAGTGCCAGTAAGCTCGTGTAAAGTGTAAAACATTCCAACTGAATATCGTTGCACCGCTCCTTTAAAGATCTGCAAGAAGTTGAAGCGCAAATCACTGGGACTTTTCTGTTTATAATTGGTTCATCGATGATAGAAGACACACAAACATGACGACCACCATGATGGCGCGCTTTTGACGCTGTTCGATTATTCTTATCAGCTCGTAGCGTCGTCTGCATATGTACCTAAGGTGAAACGAAATATAGCGTTACCGTTGGCTTAATATTTTAATGAAATGGTCATGCAACGCAAAAACACAAACTCCTTCCAACTTTGCTGTTAGCATCTACGTGTAACTATTACATTTACTAAATTTCTATTCTGCAGCACGTGTTACTTGCACAAATAAATTCGACTTATTCGAATTTATTTAATAAAACAGTCGATATCATCGTTTATTTCTAACGAAAAAAACATTTCCAATTAGCGAGGATGAAAGTTCAAAATTACAGGCGATTTAAAACTGCTTACGTGTAGGAATGCTTTCGCATTCCTACACGCAGCGCGTCCCGCTGTCTTCCGCAGGGGCCGGCCGGGCGGGTGCGACTTGGCTGAAAGCAGAGCGTAGAACACGTGTTACAGTAGGGAGTTTTATCGAGTCGTTTTTCAAGCACACGGTTCCGAAATCACGAACGGTACAGCTGGTCCGTTCCGTGAAACCGTGCGTGAAATTTGACATACTTCAGCGAATCGTGAAAGCTGCGCGACCGTGTAAACTATGATGATGATAGTGCTTAACGGAGGCGCCATCTTCTAGTGAACATGTGAAACATTCTGCAACGTGTAAATCCGTGGCGGACACCATGGTGGCGGCTCGTGTTTCCGGCGTACGACTGATGTAAACAAGACGGCCGATGTAACATTTGCCGGTCGGAATTTCAAGGACTGCGAAGCTAGATGGAGTAAAAAGTATCTAAACGACCGTAAAGGTATGGGGTGTGTCTCCGTCTTCCTGAACTTGAACGATCGTTCACGTTGTGTGCCGTCGAACCAAATCATTTCGTCTGCTCGCGGTGGCCACGGCAGCTAGTCTGCCCGCAGATCGCAAAAAATTACTATCATGCGTAGTTTACAGCAATCACGATCGCTTACCATTGTGAGCAGTCCTCGAAATGATTTGGTTCTACCTCTCAAATGAAGCAGGCTAACAGGACGGCAAATCTCCTCTCGCTGTCCTAAGCCTAACGCTCGGCTGGGTCGGCGAAGGCAGTCGCCGAACCGGCCGCCATCTTTTTTTTACCCGAGTCGTGAACGGTGCTGGCTGCGTTGCGGTGACGACTCCAGCGGCCGGAATGGGAGAAACGAACGAGAAGAGCCTCTCGACATCCCGAACGACTCGCGCGCGCATGCGCAGTGGCGTTGCCGATGCGTTGGAGGGCGAACCGTTCGTGTGGAAACGACCTGCTAAAACTCCCTAGTGATGCAAGGGGAGAGGGAGCGGAAATCCCCCGATCCCGCTCCCCCCCCCCCTTTTTTTTTTTTCTGGTCACGCCTGACACGTGACGCGAGAGGAAGGAGAGCCGCAGTGCCAGGAGAGGGCTTATCTGTGGGGTGGTGTTGCTTGGAACTATGACGCGTCGCAGCCAATGGGAATTTAACTGCCGTTTCGCTCAGCCAATGGGAAAATGGGAATTTAGGTGCCGTCTTTCGCGGTTACAGACGCCGCCGGCTTCGCTCCATGGGACAGGTAATGCTTTCGCATTAAAAGGTTCGCTGCAACCTCTCTATGCTTAGCTTTCGTACTCAATGCGGCAGCAAACTTCCATATATCGTTTCACGTACTCTAAAGGCGCGTTCACATCGGCAAGTTGCAGCTGTCGCGCGACGACTTTTATCGCGAGTCACGAGAGCGACAGGTTTGGTGCAGTCGCTTCCAGACCGAATTTGGCGACTTGTCGCTGAGTCACCCGGCGGCTGAACCAATCAGCGGCGCCTCAGAAGTGACGTGGGGTGCGCCTCGCGTTTATTTACATCCGGGACGCCGAACTTCTGTGGGAAGGGCAGCAACCAACACGTCCGTTCAACGCCTCGGTTCGCGGTAGCGGCCGTGGATACAGAGCCACGGAGGTTTCTTGCGTCGGCTCTGGTCAGCGTTGTTAGAGAATACCCAATGTTTTACAAGCGGAACACCCCGATTTAAACGATCGACCGAGAAAGGACTTGGCCTGGCAGCAAATCCGTGCCACTTCTTGACAGGTATGTACTGCGACGTGTGGAGCTCTAGCGAGTGCACGCCGATGTAGCGATTGTGCTTCTTTGTACGGTTCCGAAGGACCCAGGTCAACATAACGAGTCTTTTTTCATATGGCAACGACGACGCATGTGTAGCTGCGAGACAACGAAAATGGAAAAAGCAGAGAAACGCGAACCCGAGCTGTGGCGGAGTGCACTGAATCGACGGCGGCTTCCGAGAGCTTCCGACGAGAAGCAACTCGCCAATAGCGACTCGGCGATCGCCCACAGTGTAAACGTCGGTGGTGGCTTGTCGCATGGTCGCGCTAGTCGCTCTCGCGACTGTCACTCGTCGCCAGTGTGAACGCTGCTTCAATCAGAGTGCTAACCCTGCGAGCCAGTAGGACCAATAAAACGGATCGGAAAGTGCTAGATCACGGCATTGTCTGTGCTTCTCGTGTGTGTTACCAGCTACTGCAAGCGCAAATGATGCGTCGTGACATTGCGTTTTTGGTGTGCATTTCGGTTTGTGTTGCAACTTGGTTTTGTCCACGCTTGTACGGGCACGAAAACAACTTTCTGCGCTAATCTATGGTCATCTAACTCAATCTATAAAATCAAAACATAAAAAAATTGCGGGGGCTTAGCTCGGCTATGCCAGGATATACGTAGCGTGAGCTTATCCGCACAAAATGAAAGGCGTTATCAAGCGGCTCCGGTGCAGCGTCAGACTTATCTACTGCGCAACGGAGGCGCACAGCTGGGCACGCGGCGGCGCCAGTGCGTCTGCCGCGGCTATGACGTCACTCTTCTGGAATGCGCAGACCGGCGAGGCGGGCGCGGTGGCGGTGGAGCGCGCGGCGGCGGAGCGCGCGGCGGCGGCTTCGCGTGGCTCTCATAATGAGCCGTGCTCATTATGTGGAGCTCTGCCGCCGCCGCCGCGCGCTCCGCATAATGAGCACGGCTCGCATAATGAGCACGGCTCATTATGAGGGCCACGCGAAACTGCTCAACCTCGGCCAGTGTAGCTAACGCTACAAAAGTACATCTATGAGGAGGTTACCCCAGAGTGTGTCCGTTCGTGTCGCGGGAGGGACCCCCGTAGGATCACTTGAGATGCGGGGGCTCGACGTCCCGGAGGAGCACACGTCGGGGTGCGTCCCGGCTTTCTCGTCGGGAGGGAGTCGTCACGCGGTCGTCGTCGGCGTTTCCGGGCCAGTGGGTCAACGGGCGCTCCGGCGAAGCCCCTGACCTTGCGACGCTCGAGTTGCCCCCCTCCTCTCCACGACGACACGTCGGTGCACTCGCACCCTCGGCCGACGCTGTACTACGTGACCTTCCAGACCTCGTTGGCGGCGGCCGTCACGCCGTCACACGTCACGAGGTCACCAAAGGGAAGGCGGCCTTTGTAATTCGTTGTCTACGCTTGTTTGCTTCGAAGAAAGCTGAACACTTTAGATTGGGTGGTCGCTCGCGCCATCTGGTGTGGGTGGTACACGTGGGGAGCGACGGTTGGATCGCCTTCCCAATAGTTGGTGATTCGTTGTATACAATAAAAGCACTGAAAAGGAGCCGAACATGTTTACGCAGCTCTTTGTCACTGATCTCTATTGTAGTAGGCTAGATCGCGGATCGAGGCTTGGCTTGCTGGGATCGAGCTAGTCGAGCGGCGCCACCGGCGGCCATCGCTTGACACCAGGGCCGTGTTCCAAAATTTACTCGATCCTACTCCAGGGTAAGGGTTTTATACCTTGGCGTTCTAAAACCTTCCCGCGTCCAGCGTTTTTCAATCTGCGATTCTGTGTTATCACGTGACATGACACGCCGGAGTAACTCGGATCCATTTGGGTAAGATTTGGAACCACTGATCTCTATGTCTATTTGCTGGATCCACTGATCTCTATTGTAGTAGGCTGGATCGCGGACCGCGGCCTCGGCAGCAGGGGCGGAGTGTCGCCACCGGCGGCCATTGATTGACACCAGCCAATGCATGGGACTCTATGGAAAGAACGAGAAAAGGTGCTGTTTCCCCCGTTTGTAAGCTGTTGTCGGCACTGAAACTTTTTGGATGCTTTTCGATAAGCCCGTCAAATAGCGTGCGTATAAACATTAAAACTGACAGCCCTCGCAGTTCTTGAAAATAAATATTTTGTGGTCAAGAGTGACTCCGCTGTAGTGCATCTCAATGAGGCGAGAGTTACCTAGAGTTACCGCGGAGTCGGTGGCGGTTTCGTTGAGTTGGGTTTAGCAGACGACAAGCTCGAAGGCTTTACTACGCGGAATTCGCTCACTCCCGGAAAGCCGCTGTCGAGATGGAACTTTTTTGTCACTCATCAATTTGATCTCCAAACACCCGACATAAGGATCGCAGCGCACCATAAAATACTCGCTAAAATACTCGCCTTCGCGAGCACAGCGTACTTTCTTCAATATTCTTACTTTTGTGCATTTCTCCTATAGACTTGCGTGTATTGCCATAGATTTGCGTGTATTGCACAACAATTGTTTTTTTCAGTGATAATTGTAAAAAAAGAAATGTAAACATCGCAAAATGCTTGAAAAAAAAAAAAAAAGATACACCCACACCATGGATTGATCCCGTGCCCTCTGCGTGTAAAGCGGACGTCTTTCCACTGAGCTACTGAATCTTTTTTGTATTTATTACACTGAGCTAGTGAAGGAACTCTATCATGCGTAGTAATGCAGCGGGTAGACTGTATGTCTGAAGTTTGCTGCCGATTTCCCTTCAGTACATGCACTCCCGGCTTGAAGTCGGGCAGCACCATGCAGAGGCCACATTCGCACCTCGTAAAGAAACCGTACGCGTGCGTATTCAACACGAAGTACGCACTTCGTGCTTGACGTTTGAGCGGGCGATGTCTTCAGCAACTAGAAGGGACGACGGCTTGGCGACGTCTTCGTGCAATCGGCTTGCTGGTCTTGCGTGTCGTACGGGATGAATATCAGTTCTTTTGATCGGTCCAAAATTTCTCTTTCGAAGGAATACAAAATTCGCCGGTACCGTGAACGACAGTTCTGAAGTAGAGGTCCAACGCCCGTCGTCCGCTGCCTTCCACTAGTCCCACGATACGCGAAACGACGCCATGTTGAGAATTATACAGTGTACGCACAGAATGCTTCCGGTTGTCTGTGCTACCTTTTTTTTTTCAATCAGCGTATTTGCAGCTTTTTGGAAGCCACAAAAAAATGGGTTTCATTTTTTTTTCTATTTTTAATATTGACTGTGTGCCTTCATGACCCAGGACTTTGATTAAATTTGGTGGTCGCGTCGAAACCTTAGAAAACGGCCCGTGACCACGGAAAAGAGAGTGAGCGCGACTCAAACCGGCCAGTTCTCGATCGGCGGTTTTCGGGCGGAAAGAAACCGAATTTCGAGCCGCAAATTCTGTTCTGGGTAGTTGGGCTCTCATATGTCACGCACAACTAAAAACCTCGGCGAGCGTAAATACCCTGTCAGTGTCCTTTTAATGGAACACGATGGCTCGATCTCACCATAAACCTCAACGTGCGAAGCTTCCACAGATGGTCACTTACCAGTATTCTCATTGTGGGACTTGAGAAGCTTTCGCTTGCCATAAGGAGCTTGCTTTCGACTAGAGCACTGCATGGGCCCGGGCCAGCCGAAAGGCCTAAGCCCGGCCCGGCCCGCGATTCGGGCTCGGGGTTGAACAAAACATTTTTTTTTGGTGCCGCCCTGGAGTCGTGTGCCGCAAATTCTAAATTGTTGATAACAAAAAGTGTGCTCTTTCAGGGTCAATGAAAACAAACAAGCGCAGTGCAAAGTCACCACGGCGCCGTTCAAAATATATAACAAAAAGACGTCTTGCACTTGGGAAGCTTTTAAAGGGGCACTCAAGCAGTGTTTGGAGAAGCTACTTTTTGGTGCGATGGCGTTAAGGAAGTGTCAGTGAATGAGTATCTTCAGTTTTAGAAGGCAGAACCGCCTATTAATCACGCAGGAATAAAATACGCATGCGGACTCTTTTCTGTACTTGCGAGGACCAATGAAATTATCGTATGTTTGAAAATTTTGGCGGCCTTTGTAAAGTTTCGCTAAAGAAACAATTTTCAGTTCATATAAATATGTTGTGCATGATAATTTCAAAAGACGTAAACTATTTCTAGTTTAGAATACGCGATACTGCAATTATCGTTTCACAAACAAGGGACTACGTTTTCTCCTTGCCTTCCTCCGCGGGGGGTGAATTTCCCGCTCCCCCGGGATGCGCGGAAGCGCACGTATCTGCGCGCGTTGCAGGCCGGTCGACCGGTCGTGTCGGTAGCGGGCCGGCCAGGCCTCGGTGGTGGTCGTCGACGTGGACGGCGTGGTGAAAGCTCATCGTTCCGCGTAAAAGCGCTATCCTTGACTGTGAAGTTTCGTCGTGTGTCGCTATGATAACCCAGCACGTACTAGAAGGGAAGATCCACCTACTCGTGCGGCGATGTCGTAACGGCACTCTCAAGACAGCAGAAACGCCCGTGCCGTCGTGTTTGTTTACTTCGACTACAGTGGTGCTTTCTAAGCATTTGTGTCCTCGAACATCGCCTGGATTTCTTATTTGGCGCATTTCATGCGTGTGCTCAAGTTCAAGGTATTACTGGCGCGTACCGTATAAAGGATGCGAATTTTCACGCGTTTTCATCACCGGAGAAAAGTGATTAGTGTTAGCAATCCTGAACGCTCGCAACGTCTATCTGGTCACAAAATCATATTTTTACGTTGCTATATCGCTGCTAAGATTACATCGTCTATTATAATCGTAGAAAAGGCGTGCGGCGAGATTTGTACTATTGGCAAAGTCGTGTATTAGTGTCTTGATAGTCCAAGACAGCGTGCTGCATCTTTTTCTTTTCTTTTTTTTTCATCCACTGTACCCTGCAAGCCTATCATGAAAAAAAATAAAATAAAGCTTTAGGCTATAGAAAACTGTCTCTCTATATTCTGTTACGGCATTGAGTGGCAGTGCGCCCCCTTTTTAGAGGCACCGCTGAAACAGCTGACGACGGCGTAGAAGCGGTCGCCGTGCTGACGACCCGCTGCGCTTGTTGCACTGGTTGCAGGTGTGTGTACGCGGGGCGCAGAGCGGTTGTCCGGTCGCTCCGGTTGCAACGGACGCAGTCGCATGCAACCGACGTGTGTGAACGAGCCTTAAGGAGCTTCTTGGAAAAAATGAGTTAGAAGTGAATTCTAGAGTATTTTTACCCCGTGACCCCGAATACCCAAACCATTTTCTGCACAAGTATTGTTAAACGCGAGAAAACGCGAAAGACAGTCGCTGTACGTGACGTACCATCGACGGATCTTTTGGCTGCCCAAGGCTAGGGAGGCGGGGCTTCAACCCTATTTTGAAATTGCTCGTATGGCTCTCCGGCACGTCGCATTGAAACATAATTGTGATATCTGCTATTCTAACGGCCTTGCAAGTAAACGCAATTCAAGTGTTTTTTCTCAAATGCGGAAGTGCCCCATCTTCCCTCTAGTGCCGCGCGGGCTGCGGGGCTCCCCACCCTCGCAGGAAGCGAATCTCTCTCTCCGAGAGTAAAAGGGAAGGGCTGGAGAGGTTTGTTGTCGCCGACTTGATGCTTATGAATTCTAATATTTCTCTTCCGAATCGAGATCGCTGTCCCCCTATGATTCTTGTTTGAGTGAAATGGGGTGTGCAAGGGGGGCAGTTTTTTGCATGGACAACAACCGGATGCATGGAATCCTCGGTCGGGCTCGTGATCTCCCTCGCGTGTTCACGGAGACGGTTGTTGATACATCAGCCCGTTTGACCGATGTACTCCGCTCCGCACGAAAGAGGGATCTTGTACACTTTCTCTCGCGCACTGGGGCGGAAGCACTGGGCGTGTTGTTTAGTGCAGGAGGGCGGAGGTTCCGGATTGTTGACGCGCTTTCACATTCCACCCAATTTGAACTTGCAGGTGAAAATAACCCTGGTGTCGAATTTGCGTGCAAGCGCACTTAAACGATAGGATGTGTTGTGCACGTAGGGAATGCTTGCAGGGCGGGAGGAGAAATATCTGGGTGGGGAATTGTGGGGGCGGCTCCCGGATGGCACGATCAACGTTTTGATGTTGTTTTCAATCAGATCCACGGGTAGCCTGCCCCCTGAAGCCTAACCGTTTGGCGCGAGAGACTCCTTGATAAGGTGGGGACAGGACGTTTTACAGGAGAGAAGAGATTTGACGATGCCGGCTTTTACTGTTTTCGAATGATGGCTAGTGAAGGGAAGGACAGGTTTTTGAGAGCGCTATTGAAAGGGCCATCATAGGTCGTGGGAGGAAGGGCGGAAAGGAGATCCAGAAAGTGGAGTCCCTCCTTGTTATGATTCTCTTTTGTGAAGGAGAGACCCCTAGCGTTGGCAGAGAAGGCATGCAGGACAGACACGTCCGAGGTGGACGATGGGGGAACGACGAAGTAATCGTCCACGAACCTGAATATCCTGCATCCAGAACCGGAGCGAGCAAGATCCTCCTGCACCGCACGATCCACGAAGAAGAGAAAGATCTCACTAAGGATCGGTGCGATCGGCAGGAGCCAATGCACACTCCCGACCTCTGGATGAAGACCTCCACCTCGTACTCGACGAGGGAGGATCTCAGGTAGAGCCAGAGGAGGTCGAGAAAGCCTCCGGGGGGTATTCCGGACGCGTTCTGAAACCTCGTCACCTCATGCATCTCACTTGCCTCAGACACAGAGTTTAGAAGAATTTTGATGTCGAGGTTGTAGTACATATCCTCAATGTCCAGAGAGAACAGGTTGAGGTCATGATCGGCATGCTCCGTTTTAAGGAAATAAATTACCTCAAGAGAGTTTCTCACGCGGTAGGGGTGAGGAAGATCAATAGAGGAGAGATACCTTTGAAGGTAGAGGGCGAGCGGCTTCTGCCAGCATCTCCTCGCGGAGACGATGCTGCGAAGGGGAATGTCTGGCTTGTGCGTCCTCGCCGAGAAGAAGATAGTCAGATACTGTTTGGAGGGAGAAGAGATCAAATTCTTTAGGGACGGGAGGTTTAAAGAGGAGCAGAGAGACTTTGCTTCAGAGCGGAGGGCCCCCGATGGACGCTTCTTGAGGGGAACAAAGGTCTTTTTCAGGGCCGCGTTCGCTTTCTTGGAGAAGTCGCCCCGATCGATTACCACGAATCGACCCTCCTTGTCTGCCTCGAGCAGCACAAGGTCTGACTGGCGGATCTCGCTTACCACGCGTGACACCCCCGAGCCAGATGGTGTCGTCACGACACCGTGGTGGCAGATGACTCCCGTCACCGCCGCAACAAAGTCCTCTCGGCCGGGCACCGTGATCCTCGCCGCAATCTCGTATACACAGACGGTTGGTCGACCCTTGACGACGGGGTGGGGGGCGCAAATTTGGGTCTCTTCGACAGGAGGATGGTGGCCTCGGTTGAAAGGTTGGAGTCCGATAGATTGATCGGGGGTTCCAGGGCTAGAGCCCGTCCGGATGAGGCGCTCATCAGGACACCGTGAAGCACGCGTCGCCACGACGACTCGAGGAGGCGCTCCGAAGAATTTCGCAGGACGGCGAATGCCGGGTGAGTGTTGTAGTTCACGGCGAAGCATCTGGTCATGAGATGATGGAGCTCGGCGTTCATCATGAGGATTTCTCGGGAAATTTCTTTTCGTGTGATCTGCATGACCCTGTAACTTGACGGCCAGCTGGAGGGCTCGAATCTCAGCAGGCGATGAACGGATGGATGATTAATGTTCTTTCGTAAACAGACACCCAGAGCCCGAAGATGAAGGCGAAGGAAGCTCATCTTTGAGATGAAGACGGCAGCACGGAAGAAGGTTGAAAGGTCAAACTCCGAGTGACTCAGTTGCTTGCCAGGAGGACAATCACATGACATGAAACTCGCAGTGGTGATAATTAAAGACTTGAGCGTGTTGGTGATCTGCATTGACTTAAAACGAAAGAAACACAAGAGGACGCAACAGACGACACAGCTTTCGACTTGCAACGACAGGTTTACTGGGGCGGCTAGCCGCTCAGAGCTCGACTTGGGGAGGCGATGGGGAAAGGGGGAGGGGGAAGAGAGGAGATGTAAGAAACACAGGAAGACCGTTGCAGGGGCGAACAGAGCGGGCGGTCGGGAGTCTGCTCTCTGTTGCCTCTCTCGTAAATGACACCTCGCGTCGCTTCACTGATAACGCGACAGTGTGATAACACAGTCAGGATGACACCACACAAACTGACGCGCAGCTGCCAATGGGAGCCTCGTCGACGCGCGCCAGCCAATGGAACTGAAGTGCAAAAGGTGTCGTTGGCTAGCTTTGCGCGTGGTTTCATTAAAGGAGCGATGCAACAATTTTTGTACTTTGCGCAAATACCGATTAGAACGGGTCCCTGACGTTAATGACCTATAAAACACGCGTTCGTTTTTCACCCCACGCAATAGAAGTCCCAGTAAAAATTTAAAGAAAAACGAGCAGCGTTCACCCCCTCAACTCGCAGCCAGAACAAGCGGCCACGCAATCTGGAGCCGATTATATGCCGCCAATGTTGATCATAGCCACGCGCTGGTGTTGGCAAAGCACAGGACACGCGCTGAGTTTCAGACATTGTTATGGCTCGGCTATTGTCGTCGTTGCAGCGATTGGACACGGGCCACTACCCGAATGCTTCTCGAGCTATTAATTATCACGAGCCCAAATCGAGTGCTCACGCAATTCTCGGGTCCAATCTATGAACCGCATTCAAATATCGTCATTGGGGTGTACTGCGATCCCCACGTTATGTCACCAAATTTTGCAACGGAGAGATTGAATGAAAATGATCGCCTTTGTCCTGGAAATTACACTGCAACAAAGGAGTTTCTTGGCCAGTGACGTTGCGTGCGAGTATCCTTGAGTCCCACTAGTGCCAGTAAGCTCGTGTAAAGTGAAAAACATTCCAATTGAATATCGTTGCACCGCTCCTTTAAAGGGGTACTCCGGCGATTTCTTCATGGTTTCCGATTTGCTTGAAATTTTGATAAACTCGCCAAACAACATCGCTAAAATAGTATCCCAAATATTAGGTTAAAAAATTTTTTTTTCACGAAGTTATTGAATTTACAATTTTGGTCCTCACCGGGTTTTTCAAACTGAAAGTCTCTACTGGCAACAACGAAAAAGTGACGTCAGTGGAAGGCCAGGGGTTCACTCTTTGGACTGTATAATTTGTTCCCAACTGATTGGAAGCAGCTTCATGGCGACAAATGAATGTTTTGGAAGCTCGCTCCTGTACCCGCGCTACAGCATGGAACAAATGATTGGCATATTTTATCTTTTAGACTGCTTGCTCGACTGGCAAGCCTGCCCGCCACTGACGTCACAGCACTGAAAAGTGCGGGTATATTTGAATGTTGGTTTTTGCATCATTTTCATTTGACGATTTCGCAATAACTATTATGAATTTCGCGATACTAAATAGCATACCGGAAAGGGTAAAGGCCGGGGAGTCAGAAAATATAGTTAGTTGAGGTAGCTCAAAAAATCGCCGGAGTACCCCTTTAAGGTGCCGTTTTACATGGTTTCAAAGCTGATGAAGTCGGCTCGCTTCATGGGACAGTTAATGCTTTTGCATTAAAATGAAACAAACATTTTGGGGGTTGTCAGTGTCCTTTTAAGGCAGGTTCCCGGGTCAGCAGGTGTGTGTCCCCAGATCCAGCTGACGCAAGTGGTTAGGGCCGCCCCAGCTCGAAGCTTCTGGAGAGAAAGTTCCTCCATTCGGAATAGGTTACGGGGAAGGGAGCAGATATACTGGGGGATTAAAGCACGCGTGTCCCGTCAGAGGAGGGGTTTCTGGGTTATGAGGTCGGACCGGGGTTCAGAAGGGAGGAAAGTGGGTGGGAGGTCAAGTGAGGGCTTTGTGGGGTGGGCATGGTGGTCAGCCAAGAGGTTGATATGGTCCTGGCTATATACCCGCACCCAGTGGACTTTTATGTTAATGGTTGACTTCCTGTGTAATATCTGTATCTGCTGACATATTTGTAGCGCCTGGGTAACTTGTTCAGACGCTTCATTGCACTTAGCGAGTCAGTGTATATGTGGACGTCCTTGATTTTTGGCAGACTGATGACAGCTTTTGTCGCGTCGTGATGGCTTGTAGCTCTAGTAACAAGGAGTCTGGTGTGTCGTCTTGTAGTTACAGGTAGCTTGATTCCCGGGGTGTGATGGGATCATGAAGACGACCCGTCCTTCCCGCAGCAGAACTTCAGCGTCCGTGAAGACCACGCTGTGGCCCTGAGGATTGTTTGTTTCAGGGGTCTGACCTGGCCGGTCACGTCGGTATAGCTTCCTTGTCTTGTTAGTGGGGATATTGGTATAACACCACGGTGGGATGTCGTCCAGTGTCGTAGTCAGGGAGGCCCTCCGTAGAAGTTAAAATGAAGAGCGACAGCCGCCGGAATGTGCTTGCTTTTGAATCGTCTTGCTTGTTCGCGCTGGTTCACTATACTTCGTTTCACCTTATGTGCGAGCGAAGACAAAGCTGGAAGCGCGAGCACGGAAGCTCCGCGCGTTCAGGCTTTGCTCGAGCGCGCAAGCTGGATAGAAACGCACAAAGCGCTGGTCTCGCGCTTCTAGCTTTGGCTTCGCTCGCAGATAAATTGAAACGAAGTATAGTTCTATGAGCGTACTGAGCTCAGCGTGTTCTTGCAGAGTTGGAATCGGGGTAAGACGAGAAAGGGCTGTAGTTGCTCCCATGGCGTTTTTATCGACCACCTCAAGTTTTGCCCACTGTTGAGAGGTCATTCGTTGGAACCGGGCCTAGTAGACGAGACTTGGTTGGAGAACAGAGCGCACGAAGAGGCGGGTCACTTCAGTCCGGGCTCCGCCGCTCTTTGATGCGATTCTGCTTGTCAAGTGCAGAGTTGTTGCTGACGAATGTTCAGCCATTTGGAGCCAATGGGTACCAGAGCCGGACTGATGGGCATGACGCCCAAGCACCATCAGTTCTTCAGTTTCAGATATGATCGTTGGATCGGTCTTGAGTTTAAAGTTGGACATAGAAGCCAATTTCTTGCCCGACGTGTTGGCCACCTGTGTATAGCAGGACCTTTGAGAAGAAAATTAAAGTCCAGCGGTCTGCGCCTACGCGTGAAGGATATCAAGAGCTTCCTGTCGGTCTTGTCGTTTCGTGTCGATGTATCTGTGGGTTGACCACAGTATTACGTTGTCTGCCTGAATAAGAAATTTAATGTTGAGGATGTCCTGTAGGCTCTATGCCAGTGGCATGAGCGCAATGTTGAAAAGCAGGGGCGCACGCACGGAGCCTTGCGGTACCCCACGGTTTGATGTGGAGGAGCCAAGTGGTTGTCCGTCCATACGTACTGAAAATGTCCGAGAACATAAGAAGGAGTGCACCACTTTGGTTACCTGCTTGGGTAGACCGAGCCATGGTTCTGAGGATTATTTCGGGTTGGATGTCGCCATATGCCTCGGCTATGTCAGTTGCCACCACAGTTTGCACTAGATGGCTGTGGGGCGACACATACAGGACTTCATCCGCCAGGATGGCCAGGCCGCCCTCCGTGCCCAAGTTCGCTCTGAATCCGATATGAGTGGGATGGTATTTCTTGTGGTATTCTTGCCACCAAGATAGTCGAGTAGCCAGCATCCTCCCAAACAGCTTGCAGACCATTGGTGTTAAGGAAATAGGTCGGAGGGCCGGAAAACTGGTCGGTGGCTCTTCTGGTTTTGGGATAGGGACCACCACGGAGTGTTTCTACTCGGGTGGTATGCTCCCCTTGGTCCATACTTGATTCATCACCTGGAGGAGGGCATCAATAGCTTCCTCCTCTAGGCTCTTGAACCGCTCGTACGGGAGATTGTCATATCCGGGGGACGAGTGTTTTTTTGTTGCTTCAATGGCTGCGATGAGCTCGGTTTGTGTAAACGGATCGGTAAGGCCCAAGGTGTCCATTGCATCAGTCGAAGGAGGGTCGATCGGAGGTTGCTGATGGTTTGGGAAGAAACGGACTGCCGCATTTTTCGCGAACTCCTCTACGATGAAGATGAGGGCCGGCCGAATGTTCGCCGATCGTCTGCCTGTTGGCTGCCCCGCTCCATGGCCCGGATTGCCCGCCATAAGGCTTTGTTCTCAGCCCCGGAGCCGAAGCTGTCACACCAGCCGTACCACCGGCAGTGTTATCATTGTTTTTCGTGTTTTCGAGTCCGCGCAGTTGTCTGATTGACCGAGACGCGATCTTCGAGTTGCAGGAGGTTACGATTGCCTCTTAGCTCGGCATGGCGGCGCTCGGCCCACAGCTTGAATAGCGGCAAGTGGGGTGCAGGCTGGTCCTCGTTTACAGTCATAAGGTTTGTACTGTCCGCGAGGATAGATCGATATGAGGGTCGTGGCGTCGAGTGAGTAAGCACGGTCGTCAGAAGGAACCTTGTCCCAATGTGTGACTCTAATCTTGCGGAGCAGTTTCTTAAGGTGCTTTGTGTGTAGGCCAATTAAGATGAGGGGAAGGTCGCTTCCCAACGCATCTGGCTCAGGTGTCCTCGAAGGAGATCCGGGCCCTAGCCACCACGTGGGGACCGGTGCATGAGATCGAATCGCTGGGATAGTTGGCACGTCGGGATGGTTAAGAAGTGTAAAGTTAAAGTCGGTAAGGACTTTGTAGACTTCTGCACCTCTGTTGGAATTGTAGTTGTAGCCATACGAGGAATGTGGGGCGTTAAAATCTCCTCCAAAGAGTATGGGAATGCCATGATACGCTCCTAATGTGATGAAGCCAGCCTAGGTTGACGGGTGCATTCCGTGACTTTCCGCCCGTATAAAAAAAAGAACAAAAACAAACAAAAACATAGGCTCATTGCCGTACCCTGGATCTGAAAGGACGGCGGTAGTCGTGGTGTTTTCCGACGCCTGGTGTATTCGCATCGTGCAGAAAGCAAATGCGTTACGTGGTACCTTGACGTGACACCGTGACTTCACGGTGTCAGGTGAGCCGGTCATGGGGGGGGGGGGGGGGGGGGGGTCATCCTCGGGTTTCCACCAGGTTCATAAAATTTTATCAATGAACAGAGCAGTCATGTGCGAATGGTGGATTTTAAACTCGAAGCGATTTCGAAGCGGATAGTGGTTTTGGCCGAATAATTTCGAATCGAATACAGAGCACTATGCTTAAACGAAAACCCAGCTAGACTCGGGAAGGCGGTTCGCAAGCTTCCACTTGTTCATTTATAAGCTAATTTTAATCTAACTATATTTATGGACTGTGACCTCAGAAAGTCGAATGCTTGGGATGGCAAGTAAACGACGGATTTGACATAAAATGAAAGCGATAGAGATGCCCAGCTATATCGAATTGAAATTTTGTCAATTTAAAAATGCTATATGCGAGCAATCTTTCTTCAATCTCGAATAAAAAAAAAAGTACCACGAATGATGGATGCAGGTTTTCAGGGCCTGACATATAATTGGTGTGTACGTTCCCGGTGTTTATTATTGAAAAAAACCGGCGAATGAGTTTCTGGTGCTTATGTATTTTTTAAACACCGGTGTATTTCTGTTGGACGACTCGTAACGTGGCTAAAAGAAAGTAATTATCGATAATAATAGAAAAAGAAGAGGCGCAGTACACCTTTAGTCAACCTGAGTAAATGCTGCCACAGCGAGGGTGATTGAGGTTCATTATTTTCAACGATCTCGATGAACGCGTCAAATGTTGATTTTTTTTTTGTAGCCGCAGCATTACCTTTAGTCTTAGAATCGTCAAAACGACGCACAGCTTCATCTCGTTTTAAAACATGAAATGCTTTTAACGCTACCCCCATTTTCAGATCGTGTCCGTCCGTGCCTTCGTCCGTGCATTTCCCCGCTAAATTTAGCGTTGAAATTGATAACGGGAGACGTATACACGAATTTAGTTTCTCAGCTAGATTTAGCGCAAAAATCGATGTCATGTGACCTGACGTCGGGGGACATACATACCAATTCAGGTTCCCCGCTAAAGTTAGCGGAAAAATCGACATCACGTGGCGTACACACCGATTCTGTTTTCCCGCTAAATTTGGCGGAAAAATGGCGTCACGCGACGCCAAGTAACGTTACGGGACCTATACACCTTGGGGAGATTCACGGCACGTGACCTAGAGCTCAACTGAGTTTCCCCGCTAAATTTATCTGGCAAATTCACGTTTTGTGGCGAAAACATCACTTCAGTTTCCCGCTAAATTTATCTGGCAAATTCACGTTTTGTGGCGAAAACATCACTTCAGTTTCCCCGCTAAACTTATCTGGCAAATTCACGTTTTGCAGCGAAAACATCACTTCAGTTTCCCCGCTAAATTTATCTGGCAAATTCACGTTTTGTGGCGAAAACATCACTTCAGTTTCCCCGCTAAATTTATCTGGCAAATTCACGTTTTGTGGCGAAAACATCACTTCAGTTTCCCCGCTAAATTTATCTGGCAAATTCACGTTTTGTGGCGAAAACATCACTTCAGTTTCCCCGCTAAATTTATCTGGCAAATTCAAGTTTTGTGGCGAAAACATCACTTCAGTTTCCCCGCTAAATTTATCTGGCAAATTCACGTTTTGCGGCGAAAACATCACTTCAGTTTCCCCGCTAAACTTATCTGGCAAATTCACGTTTTGCGGCGAAAACATCACTTCAGTTTCCCCGCTAAATTTATCTGGCAAATTCACGTTTTGCGGCGAAAACATCACTTCAGTTTCCCCGCTAAATTTATCTGGCAAATTCACGTTTTGTGGCGAAAACATCACTTCAGTTTCCCCGCTAAATTTATCTGGCAAATTCACGTTTTGCGGTGAAAACATCACTTCAGTTTCCCCGCTAAACTTATCTGGCAAATTCACGTTTTGCGGCGAAAACATCACTTCAGTTTCCCCGCTAAACTTATCTGGCAAATTCACGTTTTGCGGCGAAAACATCACTTCAGTTTCCCCGCTAAATTTATCTGGCAAATTCACGTTTTGCGGCGAAAACATCACTTCAGTTTCCCCGCTAAATTTATCTGGCAAATTCACGTTTTGTGGCGAAAACATCACTTCAGTTTCCCCGCTAAATTTATCTGGAAAATTCACGTTTTGCGGTGAAAACATCACTTCAGTTTCCCCGCTAAACTTATCTGGCAAATTCACGTTTTGCGGCGAAAACATCACTTCAGTTTCCCCGCTAAACTTATCTGGCAAATTCACGTTTTGCGGCGAAAACATCCCTTCAGTTTCCCCACTAAACTTATCTGGCAAATTCACGTTTTGCGGCGAAAACATCACTTCAGTTTCCCCGCTAAACTTATCTGGCAAATTCACGTTTTGTGGTGAAAACATCACTTCAGTTTCCCCGCTAAACTTATCTGGCAAATTCACGTTTTGCGGCGAAAACATCACTTCAGTTTCCCCGCTAAACTTATCTGGCAAATTCACGTTTTGCGGCGAAAACATCACTTCAGTTTCCCCGCTAAATTTATCTGGCAAATTCACGTTTTGTGGCGAAAACATCACTTCAGTTTCCCCGTTAAACTTATCTGGCAAATTCACGTTTTGCAGCGAAAACATCACTTCAGTTTCCCCGCTAAATTTATCTGGCAAATTCACGTTTTGTGGCGAAAACATCACTTCAGTTTCCCCGCTAAATTTATCGGGCAAATTCACGTTTTGCAGCGAAAACATCACTTCAGTTTCCCCGCTAAATTTATCTGGCAAATTCACGTTTTGCGGCGAAAATATCACTTCCGTTTCCCCGCTAAACTTATCTGGCAAATTAACGTTTGGCGGCGAAAACATCACTTCAGTTTCCCCGCTAAACTTATCTGGCAAATTCACGTTTTGCGGCGAAAACATCACTTCAGTTTCCCCGCTAAACTTATCTGGCAAATTCACGTTTTGCGGCGAAAACATCACTTCAGTTTCCCCGCTAGATTTATCTGGCAAATTCACGTTTTGTGGTGAAAACATCACTTCAGTTTCCTCGCTAAACTTATCTGGCAATTTCACGTTTTGCGGCGAAAACATCACTTCAGTTTCCCCGCTAAATTTATCTGGCAAATTCACGTTTTGCGGCGAAAACATCACTTCAGTTTCCCCGCTAAACGTATCTGGCAAATTCACGTTTTGCGGCGAAAACATCACTTCAGTTTCCCCGCGAAATTTATCTGGCGAATTCACGTTTTGCGGCGAAAACATCACTTCAGTTTCCCCACTAAATTTATCTGGCAAATTCACGTTTTGCGGCGAAAACATCACTTCAGTTTCCCCGCTAAATTTATCTGGCAAATTCACGTTTTGCGGCGAAAACATTACTTCAGTTTCCCCGCTAATTTATCTGGCAAATTCACGTTTTGCGGCGAAAACATCACTTCAGTTTCCCCGCTAAACTTATCTGGCAAATTCACGTTTTGCGGCGAAACATCACTTCAGGTTCCCCGCTAAATTTATCTGGCAAATTCACGTTTTGCGGCGAAAACATCACTTCAGTTTCCCCGCTAAATTTATCTGGCAAATTCACGTTTTGCGGCGAAAACATCACTTCAGTTTCCCCGCTAAATTTATCTGGCAAATTCACGTTTTGCGGCGAAAACATCACTTCAGTTTCCCTGCTAAATTTATCTGGCAAATTCACGTTTTGCGGCGAAAACATTACTTCAGTTTTTCCGCTAAATTTAGCGCGAAATTGACGTCACACGAACTATACACCAATTCAGTTACCCGATAAATTTAGCGAGAAAATTCACGTCTTGTGATTTAGACACCAATCCAGTATCCCTGCTAAATTTAGCGGGTGAAATCGACGTCACGTGTCATATACAACCATTCAGTTTCCCCGCCAAATTGAGCGGAAAAATTACGTCACGTGACACACCGATTCCGTCTCCAATTTCGTATAATGCATTTCATGCATTAGAGGACTTTGAAGGTAAATGTCGCTGCCAATTGTTTTAGTTCAGGTTTTGTTATTGAAATTTGCGAAAAGACGCGCAGAATCTGCGTTTTACTGTGTAAGTTGGGGAATTTTCAGAGTACCTTTTCCGACTGCAAGGTGGGTAATACCTGCACCCGTCAGCCCCCTATCCAAAACGTGGATCAGTTTCAACGAACCCAGGACAGGGTGACATCAAACCGAACCCGTAGGCCCGGGAGCACTTGAAAACTAAAAAGATAACAATGACCACATCTCCATTCCCTAGGCGAAGAGACCCTGGACCACACTAATGTTGGCTGTGTCTTTGAAGAACCAGAGTGACCTCTCGATAGGCACTGGAAGGACGCAAGATCCACGAGATAACATGGTTGACGAACCTCTACGGGGCAGGAGTTTCGATGAAAATAGCCGTCGCTAGGGCGGAAGCATTCAACGACCGGTGTTTCGGTTTTTGATCAGGGCGAAAATATTCAACCAACGGAGTTTTACGGTTTTAGTCGATTTTGTATTTTATGCCCATCCCGCTTTGAAAGTGTGCTTT
>JABSTQ010005382.1:0-88319 GCA_013358835.2 Ixodes persulcatus
TGCTGTAGTTGATGCCGAGGGCCTCGAGGCTGCGGACTCCAGTTTCCATTTGGTCAAATAATGATCTGGGCCCGCTCACGTTTCTAGAGTCATAAATAGGTCGGACAGCCATCAACTTCGCCATTTTATCTTCAATTATAAGATCCTTTTGTCCGAATCTACGGGTGAGAAGCTCGAGGGCTACTTGGTAGTTTTCCGCTGTCAGGTCAAGCCCTGCCACAGCCACGGCTGCCTTTCCCGTGAGGTAGCTGTTCAGGTACTCACTCTTCGTTTCTCACTTTTTCTTTTCCTTATAAACGTATCCTTGGTTGAACCAGATTTATTTTCCAGAGAGACATCCATGTCATCAGAGTTATCGGTACTTCATCTGAACATTAGAAGCTTACGTAGTCATTATGACGATCTTATTTGCTTATTATCCACCCTAAAACATGATTTTCACTTTATCGCTCTCTCTGAAGCATGGCTCAGCAATAACACAGATAATAACTTCAATATTCCCGGCTATCAGACAATATATGGTCATCGCCAACTACAAGAAATAACGTTTCTGTCTAAATCGCACGGGAGAGTTTGCTCTTTACATTAGAAATACACTTACTTTTAGACTTCGAGATGAGATTCATATATCATGTAACCTTTGTGAATCACTATTTACAAAAATTTCGCCAAATTCCAAATCTCCTAGTGTAGTTCCCGATAAAAACAAAAAAATACACTCATTGGCGTCATTTACCGTTCACCAAATAATGCAGTCGAGCAATTCTTAGGCAACTTAAATGAAACCCTCAAAAACATTTCTAAAATGAATTCGAATGTTATCATTATGGGCGACATAAACATTGACACTTCTGCTGATTCATCGGTCACTTCCGGATACCTAGATTCACTAGCCGTCTACGGACTACAACAATGCTTAACGACAACTACCCGCTTTGGTGACACAAAACACTGCACTTTGGATCACGTAATTACGTCTTATCATTCATCAGACTTCACAATCGGCACTATTGCAAGCGACATAACCGACCACACACCCATTTTCGCTGTTTCTAATGCACATAAGGCGTCACAATCGATAACACAAACTATTCAAATATACGATTACAACGTAATATTAAATACACTAACCCCAAGTCATGGGAGAACGTATACCAAGCGCCCACGGCAGACCTAAAACTAGACAACTTTTTAGCAACACCAGAATCGTCTATTCAGAAAGGTATGAAAGCGAAAACCCTATTCCGCAGATCAGTCAGAAAAAGCCCCTGGTTAACATACGGACTGCAGCGATCTATCAATCACAAAAACAATATGTATAAAAACCTAAAACGCAATCTATTCAATCTAAATACAAATCACATAATGTTTGTTTATAGAAATTAGTCAACGTATCTAAACAGCAGTATTTTTTAGCAAACATTTAAGCACCAATAACAGTCCCAAAGAAACCTGGAAAATAATTAACTCTGCACTAAATAAGCGTGCTACGGAACATACCGTATCAGCCATAAGCACCGATCAAGGCATAATTACGGACAAACAAGAAATTGCTAACACGCTCAACGACTACTTTTCAACTATCACTACGAACCTACAGTAATCTTTCATGCGCAAATCTATCCACTAGCACACCAAACATAGCTCGTAATGACACGACTTTTTTTCTTTACCCTGTTGATCCAGAAGAAGTTTATAAAACCATTAACACGCTAAAAAATACTTCGTCGTCGGGGTGCGACGGGGTACAGACGATAATACTAAAAAAATGTGGTTCCATCATCGCTCAGCCTATGGCTGATACTATCAACACAATTTTCATGACTAGCTTTTACCCTGACTCGCTCAAAATAGCGAAAGTGATCCAAATATTTAAAAAAGGAGACAAACTAAAACCAGAAAACTATCGACCGATCGCCTTACTTCCTGTTATAACATAAGTGAATGAAAAACTGCTACTAAAGCGACTGAGCCTGTTCTTCTCTGAAAATAATTTGATCACTCCGTCACAATATAGATTTATTAAAGGAAAATCAACAGAACTCGCGTTATTAAATATGGTAGAGAAAAAAGAAGCAAAACATTGAAATAAAGTTATTAACAATGGGAATCTTTGTAGACCTAACAAAAGCGTTTGACCTTATTAACCATGAACTTTTATTACAGAAATTAAGTGCTTACGGGTTTCGCGGTGTTGCTCTGAATCTAATCGAAACTTATCTTTCTAACAGATGTCAATTTGTCACTTTAGCTGACACAATTTCAACAACAAAACCTATTACCATCGGTGTTCCGTAATGCTCAATATTAGGTCCTTTTCTTTTTTTAATAGATATTAATGTCCTGGCAGCCTATTTACAAAAACATTGTGATCTTTATGCCGACGATACAAATATTTTTATATCTAATGCAAGCGTGAAAGAACTATACATGGAAGCTAATAACACTTTAGAAAAGCTAGCTAACTGGCTAACCCATAACAAATTGGTTCCCAATATAGCAAAAACAAACTACACAATTTTTGCCCCGAAAAACAAACAAATTTTAAATACACCTCAACTTTCATTTGCAAGTATGAACCTAACTCGAGTGTACCATACTAAATTTTTAGGACTAAAGGCCGGTTCAGACACTTGCGTTTGAGTGCGTTTGACTGCGTTGCGGCGAGAACCGAAAGCGAGTCACCGGCACATCTGTGCTTCGTATGAAGCGTGGAATCCAATTCAAGGATTCTTCTTGGCACGCGATATAAGCAGCAGGGATGTCCTGGTGTCTCGCTGCCGCAACGCAGTCAAACGCAGTCAAACGCAACTGGGTGAACCGGGCTTAACACTTGACCATCAGTTAACATGGCATCAACACGTAAAAGAGACCACTAACAAGATGTATCGAAATATATCAATTCTATATAAACTACGACACATATTTTCCATACGAACCTTCCAAATGCTTTATCGTAGCTTTATTCATACTCATATTTCGTACGGGTTATTCATTTATGGATTGACATATAAAACAACACTAAAACCCATAGAAATTGCCCAGAACACGTCACTACGAGCAATGCTATTTGTTAATAGGCGCGAAAGCGCTCAATTGCATACCGCTTTCTCAACATTTTAACAGTTAATCAATGCCTCGATTATCGTATAGCATTATCAACATTTAAGTTCATCACCAATCAGATAACATGCTCTTCAATTAGTTTTACTCATCAAGATATCATGTGTCCTCTGCGTTCACATTCCCAAGCGTCACTGTCTGTACAACTACATACGAACTAATTATGGCGCGTTCACCTTCATTTACATTGCCACTAAAACATGGAACTGCCCTACCACGCATCCTAACTGCCATGTCATCATTCTATATCTTTAAACAAGCCATACGTCCACACATATTATCTGCATGATTCATCAACAATTTCTATGTCCCCCCCCCCCCCCCTTCCCGATCAATTCTCTCGTACGCACACCTTTCACACAAACACACACAGCAATGGTCTTTCTTTTTTCCTTGACATTCTGGCTTGGCTTCTCATCCTTTTCACTTGGTTTTATATTTGGATTATGTACATACCGCAATCATGCTTCGTTCTTTTTCCTGTTTTTTTTTTTTTCCCTTCGGGTTTTTTTTTTTTTTATATATATATATATACAGGGTGGAACAAGGAGACGGCAGGCTCTTTAAATCGACCGGAAAATTCGGTTTCTTAACCTATCGCGCTACGACTTTGTGCAGCGTTGCCCACAGATGGTGCATTTTTTTTTGTAAAATTTTCAAAGAGCGAACTTACCTGAGGAAAAAGTAAAGAAAGAAAAAGGCTTAGCTCCTATGGAAACGCAGCGACGCCACCGGTCTTCAAAGAGCACGGCGCCGTTTCCCACGGGACACAAGAGGTGGCGCAACGAACGCCGCCAACGAACGAGCAGACGGCGCGCCAGCGTCTTTAGCAGACAATCTTTTCGACTCAAAAGCGGCGCGCGTTCCGCAGGCGGCGACAGTCGCAGAAACAAAAACAGGCGCGGTAACAACAAGCAACTGCAGTTCCTTGTCTGCTAAATACGCCGGCTCTTGGAGTCGTCTGCTCGTTCGTTGGCGGCAGTTGGCGTCGCGACCGCTTGCGCCATCTCTTGCCTCCCGTACGAAACGGCGCCGTGCTCTTTGAAGACCGGTGGCGTCGCTGCGTTTCCATAGGAGCTAAGCCTTTTTCTTTCTTTACTTTTTCCTCAGGTAAGTTCGTTCTTTGCAAATTTTACAAAAAAATGCGCCATCTGTGGGCTACGCTGCACAAAGTCGTAGCGCGATAGGTTAAGAAACCGAATTTTCCGGTCGATTTAAAGAGCCTGCCGTCTCCTTGTTCCACCCTGTATATATATGATGCCGCCAACTTGATCGCTGACTAACCTTTTATTACCAAGGGGTCCCTTCAACAGTTTTCCATGAAAACTTTGGGACCCCCGTCTGAATAAGTGTAATTAACTAACATCTTTTTTACGAATAAAAACACATTTTGACTTGACTTGACTTGACTGACAGTGTCAAGTTCGCGTTGATAGTTGAATCAAATTGACTCCAGAAACCCTGCCATTCCCGTAGTTCACGTCCAAATTTTGATATCTCCAATTTTGAGGAGCTTTACTGCTGGGTTGGTCTGTTCGGCTGTCGCGTTCGTTCTGGTGTCCGTGTTGGTTGGTGAAGTTGTTAAGGCTCTGCCACTCGGACGGGCCTGATCTAGGAGCATGCCTTTCAGTTTAGTCTTTGCTGCACTGATCCTCTCCTTGTAGCTTTCGCTGCATGTAATCTCTTCTTCCAAGGCCTCGTCTCCGATCCCTCGCTCAATTTCGCTATCGAGTTCTTTGAGAGTGTCCTTTTTAGTACGAGAAGGTCGAATTTGGTTTGGAGCTCACCGACAGTCGTTGGATCCGCCATGGCTGCGACATCGTTGATAAGCTTGGTCGTCGCTGCTCGCACCACTGTCCGCTTTCGCTTTGCTCGGTCGGTGAGGGCTGCTTTCGCTGTATCCACCTTCTCTGGCAGTCTTTTCTCCCGGGTTTCGGTACCAAAAAAAATGTTGCAGTAAAGAGATGATACTAAATGCCGGCTAACTTCATTACACGGTGGTTCGGAATCAGCCAGCCGCTGTTCCAGAGAGACAGACACGAAGCGATCCTTTTCAACTCTCAAGAAGAACTGTTTATTTCAGAACACAACGTAACGGGAACACGCGCGATAGGGGAAAGAGGGTACACGGTGTCGAGTGACCAGAAGCCGCCCCTCTGAGGCGCAGCTGGCGCTGTTTACACAGGGGTCCGTGGTCGCCTGCCCGTTCGCGTTCGCGGGTGGCTCGGTGGAATGTTCCCTCTGGGTCATAAATTTCCGGAGCACTCGAGGGAAGACCGCTGGTTCCGAGAAACACAAGCACAAGACGGAACAACGAATGCGCATGCAGACTCTGAAAGCAACACACACACACAAAATACAACACCACACTGCGTGCTATATTTTGACGTTGGCTCTTTCCGACATGGGGAGATTCCCCATTCTTGCTTGATCTGTGTTGTCTCACCTTGTATTATGTTCGTATCCCTCATTAAATCAGTTTCTAGAGCGCTCCCGTACATAAATTTTCTCCCATCATTTGTAGTCAACTGGTGGCAAAATAATTGCGCCCATCCTACATTCATACCCCGTTCTTCGACAGTCCAGGTCGACAACAAAGTAATCCGAAAGATCAAGACATAACAATAAAATTTCCAACCCAGGACGCACGTACGGTCAAGAATCCGATAGGGGCTCGTATTTCTGCAGATTGCCTGTTTCCTCAGAGTTGCACTTAGACTGCAGCTTCTTCTTAAAGGGATTGTCCGGTCAAATTTTGTATTCGAGAAAACAATTGAATATCATTGTTATTGCTTCGAGACCCATCGTACGTGCAATATCTGAATTTGCTATGGACCTCTGCATGAGTAATTGAATTTATACTGCTCCAATCGCACTCTAGTGTAAACGCTGCTTTCGGTGGCAACATTGAAGCTCTGACGTCACACAACACAAAGCGTGCATTTCTGTCTCGTCGTTTACCTGCGAGTGAACGCCTCAGCGTGCTTCGTTTTTGTTGTTGTGCTCAACTTGTTTCGTGGTTGGGTGAGATTTTTGTTGCGCGGTTGGGTGCCACAACCACCGGGCAGCACATGCGAGCCAAGACATGACGTTCCACACTTTTCCGCGAGACGTGCAGTGACGAGCGAAATGGATCGTCGCCGTGCGTAGGGACTAAGTTCCCGTCAAGATCGAGATTCCGCTTATGCAGCAATCATCTCACAGAAGAGAGCTACGAGCTGAGCTCTAAGAGGACAGAAGGCTCGTAAGCTGAGGTGTGATGCTGTGCCAACGATATTAAACTACGTCCATCCACTCGCCCAAATCGGATCAATCAATTTGATTATGCAGCGAAACCGAAACCAGCAGCTATACCACCTGGAAACGACACCAGAAGTTGTATTTGGCACGCGTGCAGCCAAGTTCTGTTTGACCCGCATGTGGAAATAGAGCGTGGCTACGATTCACCAAGCTCGTCCAAATCAAGTGACGACATGCATTTGAACGATTCGCCGTTTGCCTTCGACCCGCGGACATCGCCTCTGAGGGAACGACCCGCAGCCTCATCACAGATCCAGTGGATCCGCCGAAATGTGTACCCAGATGCCGCTTCGTGTACCTAGTTGCCGCTTCAGAGGCGAAATCTGCATCCTTTGCTTTGCAAGCGCTCCAAGTTCGATCGGTGGCCGTCGCAGTTGTGTTTGCGTGAAACGGCATACGTTTGCTCGAAGCTTATGGCTGTTCTCGAGTAATATCCTGCTAAAAGGCGTCACTTCTTTTGCACACGCTTGGGAACTGAATTAAAAGAACCGTATTTCAGTAGGGTACAGTCTAGGAGACAACATATTTGGAAACCAAATACGAGACATCCATCGACCAACGCTTGTTATCCCGACCATCCGACAAACCTTTGCGTTTTGTGACGTCACGCAGCAGCTGCGGATGTCAGCCATTGACACTGGCGAAATTTGGGGTGCAGTTTCGTACATGCGCTCATGAAAGGTTTAATTACTAACGGGAGATCATATATCAAAATAAAAATGACGTTTGTCTACATGAAGGCTCCCTCGACGTAACAAGCGCAAAAACTTAAGTACTTCCGGTTTCGACCGGACAATTCCTTTAAATGCATTTGGAATAAACCAATAACGGTGTACAATCGGAAGGCGAGAGACTGTTGATGTAAGCACAAAATGAAACCAGCTTAGGTTGCATGACGATTCATGGATATCCGCGAATGTTTAATGAGATATCTTAAACCAAAAGTGACAAATGTGTGTTTTTTTGTTGTTGTTGTTGTTGTTTTTTTTTTTTGACGCATGCGTCCTACTTTATGGCCTGAGAAAAAGAACCACTGGTAAACACACAAATATATTAGAGAGAAAATTTAAAAAAAAAGCATTAGAGACGGACGCAGGCGGAAATTTAGTGGCGTTCATTCGCCAGGGTGATGATTCATGACCATTACCGGGCTGGTGAAAACTAGCTTCCATGAAACACGCGCTGGACTAACAAACAAACATAAACAACATAGAAAAAGAGCAAAAGTTACCTTATCCGTTTAAATCATCCTACGAAACAACATATTCGAGTCCGAGTGTTATTTCAGCGGGTAGAAAAGCCGTCGTAGACCTCCCAAAGCGGTCAAAGAGAGAAGGAAAGGGGGGAAAAAGAGGGAGGGCAAAGAGAGAAGGAAAGGGGGGAAAAAGAGGGAGGGCAAAGAGAGAAAGAGGAAAAAGGGCTATCCCGGAAAAAACCGGGGCCGCTAACTCGCGGTTCGAACTGCGCAGTTAGGGCCGCACAAATTTCGGGTTGGAAGCGTGTCACGTGACCCGCAGGGCCACCTCAATTTCTGCACATCGTCAGCTCTGTTTACAAGCGCCCGATGCTGGCCCTCGCCACCACCGCTGTCCAGAGCGCCCGTGGCCCCGGCCGCCACCCTGCTTCGCTTCGGACGGCGGCTTTAAAGAAGAGCCCTCAAAATGATTTCGAAGGAGCGAGAGAAAAGCGAGGAGTACACTCTGCGCGCCCTTAAACCGACAATGCGTTGGGAGCTACGCATGCGCAAGGCCAACCCTTTCATCACCTGGCCTCGCTCTCTGCGCGTGGAGAGGGACGGCAGCCTGATCACGTGGCGAAAGATAGGGGCATGGCTGGTGTAAAGGAGCACGTAGCTCCTACCGCACTGTCAGCTTAGGGGCGAGCGGAGTCGAACAGAAAGGAAGGGAAGAGCTCGGAGTGGGCCCATCCGCGAAGATCGAGAGTGTTTATTTCTTTCTGCCCGGAAGAGCGCATCGCATCAACTTCGAACCGGAGGTTTGGAGCCGGCGTTTAGGAATGAAGTAAGGAGTCGAGCCAAAGCGTTCGGCTCCTCTCTCGCTGGGGAGGCGAAGAAATATTCATGTAGCCTTCAACTATTACAGGGAACAAAAAGAAGAAATAAAGCGGGAACGCGTTTAGAGAAGCCGCGTCGGGACCGCCACGTTAGGGGTGCGGAACGAGAATTTGTGGCGAACAAGTGCAGGCTTCGGAGCGTGGAGCCTGAAGGAGATTTTTGTTCTCCAGTTGCGTCGGAGTAGGCGCCTCTTGACTGTCAGCTCCGTTAGGTGTGAATCGGTAATACGGCCTCGTGGTGTGGCTTCAGTAAAACACCGTCCATGGTTAGAAAAGAAAAAAAAAAACGTGAGGGCCGGGACACGTTTTTTATGGTATTTAGAAAAGGTTGTGAGGTGTGTGGAAGTAGTTGGCACGTAACCGTAGCTTGGAAGGTTGTAATCAAATGAGACCATATTGCTTAGTGGGATGCGAGAAAACTAACCCGAGGCGGAACCAAGCCAGAAACATAAAAGCTGTAAAAGTCAAGTTTGTGGCATGATTATTTAAAGAGCGTGAACTTGGGTGCTGTGCCTTCTGATGTCACTGCTGTAGATGAGAAATTTGGTAGATGCAGAGCAACTTACCGTATTTTCCGGACTATAGTCCGCGGACTATACATGTTTAAAAGTTGAAAATTCAGGCTGTGCGGACTATCTACGCGTGCGGACTATACAGGAATTTTGTTTTTCAATATCGTTGATTATGACGAGACGAGACAGATTTTGTGAATAAAAGATTATGTAAGTTATGATTTATGTATAATACAAGCTCCTTTGTGAGCTACGAAAGCAGTCATATGTCAAGGTGTGCCGCGTATGAGAATATTTTCGTGTCGACTAAGCACCAAGTGCGGACTATGCACCGGGTGCGGACTATCTAAGCAAAATCTTTTATTTTTGACCTTGAAGTTGCCCCTGCGGGCTATACACCGGGTGCGGACTATAGTCCGGAAATTACGGTATAACCTGTGGTCTTTAACGTCCACTGCGCAGCCAAGAGTCGTCATTACGAAGGCCATCCAGATGAAACGGGCAAGGTTAATATTCCTCTTCGTAGTCCGCGTTTTCTGAGCTCTTTTTTTTTGCCCATCATGAATAACATACACGACAGGATCTTACGCGAGCACTGCCTCATTAGCGACTTGCGCTCGGTGACAAATTAACGATAGATCTGTCAGCGAATATCCGAGTTCACGTTGGTAACCCATTAATGCGGCGACAAAAATTGCCAAGCTCTAGCGTTAACGAGAGCCATGGTCGTGCCCGGAGCATTTTCTAGCCAGCCACGTGACGGTGATGAACGTCGGCGGCGCGAGCCGGCTAAAGAACACCCGAGACTGACCGCTTGTTCTGGTCACGAGTTGAGAGCGATTTTCTTCGCTGTTCTTTATAACAGTTAATGCGTGGAGCTGAAACATGAATTCCCACCTTGTATAATATGCACGTCAAGAATCGCCTCTAAACTGTATTTAGCAAAATTGCAACTCAGTATCGTGTAATCTTTTCATATGTGGTGAAATCGCGAAGCAGCCATAAACAGCAACACAGCCCTTTCTTCACGACTCCATACAACATCCCAAAGTCCCAAAACATTTATCTCTGATATCAGGTCAGATAAAGTTTAGACCGAACCGGCAATAGATGCGCTTTGCAGCAGGCGTGCTTGAGCGCCGCCATAACCGATTTTCACTTTTCCTTTCCTCTTATTCCGTTTACTTCACTTGATCATTACCATAGCTGGCCAGGTTGTTGCCATTTTAGATTTCACTGTGTCCTTCTCCCCAGCATTGGCCTTTGTGGAGGCTCGTCAACGCCCGTTCCAGTGACTCGGTATCTCGGTGAGACAAGAGAAGGTCAGCAATGGCGGCTGTAATCTGGTGCCTGTGTAAATCGCCTATATTCTCGGCGAGCTTTTTCCCACGCGTCTCCCGCTGTGACGCACCGGCCAAGAAGCTGCAGCGGAGAAAGTTAATCTCGACGACGCAAACGGCCACGCGAGCCGAGATTGCGGGGGCATGGAACGTGCGATGCCGCCAAATCGGCACGTGCGCATTCTTGGACCTCTCCGGCGTAAAAGAGGCGAGCGATAAGGCGGGCCGGTGTGGGGACGAAATAGAAAAGGAGGGGTGGGGCCGTTCTTTCGAGGCCTACTATACCCTCCCCCTCAACACCGTCGAGCGAGCTATCAACGCTATCGCGGCGGGACAACATATACTTCGCTCACTCGTATATCCGTGACAGCGCGGTGGGAGCTACGCCTTCGCAGGACCAATCAGTCGCCTCCCTTACGTCCCCTGATCTCGCTCTCTGCGCTTTTGTATGGGCCAACATCACCTAGAATAATCGAGGCCCGCGAACGGGCGCTCTTCTTCCCTCTATGGAACGTCATCGCGGTCGGGATGGCGCCAACTCGGCGATTGGACCCGAGCCCAATGGCGGGCGTCCTTCGACGCGTTCATTGGACAGGAGGTCTAGACGAAGGCTGACGCGATATTCGTATTCAATCAGCGCCTTCGCTCAATCTCACTGCGATGACGTCGAGATTGTGGCGTGGAGGCTTCGATTGTTTCAGGTGATGTTGGTGTGAGGCGGAAGCGTGATCGTGTGGCGAAGGATAGACGGACGACTGTGCCGAAGGAGCACGTAACGTTTATCGCACTTTCAGCGTAAGGGGGAACGGAACACACCCGGCGCACCTTGTGTTGTGACACACGCGGCGCGAGAAGCCAGGTATATGTCCCGCCGCCTACGTCGTGTACTCGCGCCTATTCCGAGGCGCCTCGTTCAACCCCGAAGCTGTGGGCGGAAGCGGCGAGATAAACGGTCGAGGCGCGATCGTGCTCACCTGCGTGTCCGTGCAATCTCGAAGACTGTGACGCACGTTGCGGGGAAAGGAACTGGGTGTTTGTAGTTCGTAGGCGAACAAACTACAGTCAGCCCTCGCAGACACGTAAAAGGCAGATCGTCTAATAAAAAAACATAGCAACTGGAAATTATTGATTGTCCGCAATAGAACTTGCTTATTAATAAATGATGCTGCGGGAGACTTTTACAGGTTGCCAAAACACCGCTCTTGTTTCGTCGGCTCGCAATATTGGTTGTTGTCCGTTTTCCTTTCAAAGCTAGGTTAAAATTAAAAATCGGCAAACTAAACTTTTAGAAATTAGGAGGTTGAACAGCTGCGGCTCACTGTATACATATATACGTCATCACGGCACTAGTCTAAACTATTGTATCTGACTTGACCTCTCGGTCCCTAAGACTGGGACGCAATGAGAGACAGCTCCCGCGGGGAGAGCTTCTTGGGTTCATATCCCAGTTCGCCTGCGTGCATATACCACTAAAGAAGCGAGCCTCCCACAAATAAACCGTAAGTTGTGCATTCCATTTTTGTGTTGATTTAACTTTTATCTGTATGTAGTCCAATCGTGTAAACCCTGTAATCTGTACAACTTGCTCCATCTTGCTGGTTGTTCTTACAGTGCACCACCATCGAACGTACGAGTTTCAAAACGTCGTAGCCACCCTACAAGAGTTAAAAAAGAACTGGTATTATTACTAAATAAATCAAATACATTGGTACGAAATAGACGCATAGTGAGGTTAGAGCCAACATCTCTCGTAAAGTGAACTGTTTCCTCGGGTGGAGAACCGACGCTGGGCACGCAAATAAATGGGACAGTGGCCAGCTTGCCTAAATCTAACGGAGCAAGAATCTTACATCGCACAGTTTTCAATCGAGCATTTTTCAACGGCTAATGAAGGAGGGAATACTCAGCGCGCTCGTGCGCTGGTCTTGACGACGCTTTTATTCTCGCTATTATATAAGTAAGATGTTTTACCCGGTTCGTTTTCGAATTCATATTTTCTCTCAAGAGCTCAGCACAGCGCTGTGGAAGGCGCGGGAGAGAAAGCTGGATCGTAGATTTCTTATTTAGAAAGTGCCGCCGCAGTCAGAACAGTTTTAGAGCGACGCTTTTATGCTTTACTTTAATAGGACTAAACAGATTTTGTGAGAATAAGTACAGCCGGCAGGGTTCGCCAAAGCGATCATTCCCGAAATCAGTGGCTTTCTCGCTCGGATAAACGCTACTTCATAGGTTTACTTGTACTGTGCGCGGGGCGCATGAATGATAAAATCAATCATATATATGCAAGTACGCACGGCTCTGAATAATTTCAAAATGTACCAAATTAATTTTTGTACCTAAGAAATGATTTTTAGTCTGGAAAATAAAATAGTAAAGGTCACTTTCAAAATGACCTGTGTCACTTTAAAAGAAAAATGACACAGGTCATTTTCAGCCTCAACACTGCTCTGATGTGACATTTAGGTTTCAGGCGTCAAGCGGCATTCAGTGCATTTCTAGAAGCAGAACATCATTAGAAAGAGCATTAATTGTGGAGGAACAAGTTGGTACTTAAAGTTCTAAATTTCAGAATTCTTTTATATGAATATATAAGCAGGATTTTGACTTGCGAGTACCCAGCTCGCGAAACCAAAGAACAGCCTCGGGAAAAGGGGCGTCCTGCTTCAGTAGTTCGTCACTAAATTTTGAAATCTAGGTACTAATATCGTACTCTAGCGAGGCTTTACACGGGGAACGCACTAGGTGGTCGCGCGACCGACTACACTTTCACTCTTTTCTCCTTTTGTAACGTCTACGGGGCTCCCTGATAGAGACCTCCACCGGCGCACGCTCTCGCATGCGAGGTCACGGGCTACAGAGACAACAACCCGACATCGAGCGGGCTACCCACATTAAAAAAGGAACGCGAGAGTAAGGCTCCCTACCCGACTTTTCTTCTCAGCTCGGAAAGGGTCCGCCAAACAACATAAACATGTCCAGTGGCGGCCGGGGCGACGCGAGTGCACTGAAAGTCCCACCACCGCGAAGGCCGCGGGCAGCGAGCGCCGTAAAGAAAGGCGAGCTTTTTTGCAGACGCGCGGCAAGGTCGGCCCACCCAGAGCTTTCACCACTCCGTGGACTGCAGTGCACGCTGCGGGCAATCCCAGCCAATCTAGCACCGTGTGGATGCGTCACGTGACTAAGCGGCGCCGCGCGGCGCCGCGCACTTCCCAAAGGGTCACGTAACACTCACCGAATTTGAATTGGCTCCGACGGCTCGTATTGACTCGCACTGGGATTCATCGTAAGGTGTGAAACGGAGTTGCGATCTTCGGCACGCTGGTGAGCGCACACGTGATGGTGCCAAGTGACCTTTCGTAACTCACGGAGACGACGTGGGGCGCTTCGCGGCGGCCGAAGACAAGTTTGTACGTGTCGGCGGGCGCGACCGTGTGGCGCGCTTCGTTCCACTCTCGCGATGGACCGCAGTGGACGCTACGAGTCGTGGGAGCCAATCACAATGCCGCGTGAGTGTCACGCGATCTTACGGGAGAATCGGTACTCGTAGTGACGGGAGGTTCGTAGCGTTGGATTGGCTGGGGATGGCTCGATAGCGTCCGGTGCGGTGCGTCGTGGGGTGAAAGGGGACACAGTCAGTGCGCCGCACCGCCGCCGGTTCAGGTGCGGAAAGGCGTAACGGTGTTGCGAAAGAAACGGCGCAGCCACCGACCGCGAAAAATCGGTGGCCTTTGTATGCGTCGCGACGCTCGCGTCATCCGACGCTCGGGGGAGGGGTGAGGTGTCGGGGGAGAAGCGGAGAAGCCACCCGTGCACCGTCGGCACGGGGTCCTTCCTGAAATGGTCGCGTATCGGCGGCTCGGGTCCATATCACATGAGCGAATGACATTTTAGCGAACAGCGACATTTGAGCGAATTGACGTTTTAGCGAATAACGGGGGTGCGCGTTAACCCATCCGCCGCGCTGCGCTTACGCCGCTTCGCGGCGACAGTCTGTGTCGGCTCATTACAAAAATGTGAACCCATTTGGCCCACCCGAAAACGCCGCTTCGCGGCGTCCGACTATTCGCTAAAGTGTCATTCGGTGAAACGTGGGCGTTCGCTAAAATGTCATTCGATCAAGTGAGTGCCTCCCCGGCGGCTCGGGGTCTCGGTGCCGAGTGCTTCCCACCTCTAGCGGCTCACTAAACTCCGTCTCACTAAAACTGTGCAGTACAGCCAATGGAGTTGCAGGAACAATCTATACTAAAATCTTCATATGGCTGTCATTGACCGCCAATGGACCTTTTTTTTCGAAATGTGTAGTGCGCATGCGCGCAATGCTCGACGCTTCTGGGTTCGAGATTACGTGCTACCAAACCAGATCCGCCATCTTGTATATTGTTCACAAGCCTCGTTTATAAAACCTTTTTTGAAAAAAAAAAAAATCTTTTTGCTGCTTTTTTTTTTTTTTGTTTCGTGTGTGCCAATTTGTTTTAAAACAGGCCGTTCAGACTCGTCAAACGTTAACACGAGGTGACACAGGCAAGTATATTTACGAAAATAAGAAGAAAAAACACTTCAGATCGGGTGGAAGGAGCTGAGCAACAACGATCATGGCGTCGTCACTTCGTGAGCCTATCTGTTTCAATCGAAGGCTGTCATTTATTTTATGACATAAAATAGTTTTCGTCTGTACGGTGTCAACTACAACCTTCTATCATAACAGTGGTTTTCGTGCGAGTCGAGCGGCATGAACTCGTGCCGCAGCAACGTAGGATTTGTTTGAAAGTACGCCGCGGTCCTGGGAGGGTTTGCACGGTTTGGGAGATGACGATTCAGTGGTCCGCCTCGAACGCGAACACATTTGCACATCCCGCAGGCATATGTGGCTAGAAATCCTGGAAATTCTACAAGGGTACCCAAATTCTGCAGTCAAATTACTCGGGCAAGCCTTGCGAACGCATTGTGTTCAAGCAACAGCCTCGAACCCACATGTCCTGATAGGTGGCAGCGCATGCTTAGAAAAATATAAATTGGCTCACGCAAAACAAAAACAAAAAAGGCTTTTTACCGCAAAAAGCGCTCGCTAAACGAGGGAAGTGTACAACCTGCAATACGGCGGATCTCTTTTGGTAGCACGCAATCTCGAATCCAGGCGTACCTATAGGCAGCGCCACATATTTGGAAAAAGGTGAATTCGTATTTCATTGCTAATTCATTACTTATATATATAATATATATATATATATATATATATATATATATATATATATATATATATATATATAGTTTTGGTAAGCATGAGAGTAAAGTTATTTTTTTAGATAAAAGGATTAGCTTTTTGAGTGGGAGCAGCGAGGAAAGTTTCGTGCATTGCAATGTCAGATAAGGATCCCGTGAATGTGAGCCTAAAGCGTAACCCCGACGACGCTTCTACACAGTATAAGTGTTTACACCTTTAGGGCTGTACAAAGGGTGTTGTAGCAATTTACACCTTTGGCTACACCCTTTTAACACCCTACAATCTAGAAATACGCCCTCATAATTTACACTCAAAGGGGTGCTGTTTCGTGTTACACCCTACATTTAGTGAAGGGTGTAAGAAGGGTGTAGAAGAGGGTGCTAAATAAATAATATGAAATGGTTTTGGAAAGATTATATGTGGCTCTGTCCATAATGTACAGGTAAGATTTCTGCTTCAAAAGCAATAGTTGTTAGCAGTCTAGTTTTTTTTATAATGTCAGTTGTAATTCATGCAAGTAGCTGATAATAAAGTGCCTCCTTTGCATAGAATGTTTATGTTTGCAAACCAAATTTTATATGAGTTCATATTTAATTTTCTTACAAATCACTCCATGCTCAGAAATTGGAAACAGGGTGAAATGCTCAATACTAGCATTTTTTACAAATATTTATTGATGGAAGTGTACAGTAAGAAAATCAGTTAGTCCCGAGTTTATATCTGACAACATGAAATCAAAATATAGTGAAAATGTTTGACAAATATTCATGACATGCTGCTAGAACCTGTCACATGACCATGTAAACCTGGGTAAAATATTCATTTGAGAATATGATGACATGCACAAAAACTCACACATATAAAGATGCAAAACCCATAATAAACCAGTCCGAGACATCCTATACAAAAATGGTCTATGGTCGTCTATGGAAAATTCAATGGCAGGCTATCACCCCCTGTAGCTTTGCATGGTCGGCCTTAGAAATTTAAAAATACAGCCAGCTATAGAAAAGTTTAGCGCCCTGTGTCTAAAGACTGGCAACCAATCAATTTTCTTTTCCCGCCTATAGAAAATTCTATTATTCCGAGTCTCAAGACTGGGAACCAATACATTTCTTTTACCCACCTATAGAAAATTCTATGGCCCTTAGTCTAAGACTCAGGACTATGTTTCAGTAACAAAACACAATAATAATAATAATAATAATAATCAATAAGTTAGTGTTTTAACAGTGTCCAGGGACATCCAATTGGTCTTCTTGCTGGCGCAGTGCAATAGAGCGCACAAACAGACGCTTGCGCGCTCGCAGACACACACATACACGCGCGCACGTACGTGCACACGCATGCACACGCGCAAACGCACGCCCGCGCGCAGACGCACACGCACGCACAGGCAGAGACGCACACACGCATGCACGCGGGCGCATTCACACGCGCGCGCACACACACACACGCAAACAAATACGACGAAGAAAACGTTGATTGAGTTAGTTTCGGTTTCGGTTTACACAAAAAAGAAACAACCTAAAGTTTAAATAAAACCTAAGATTTACTCACTTTTTGCAATTTCTTAAATTATTATTGTAGTGACATTGTTATTGTTACTAATATAATATTAATTTGCTTAGTATCGTTCTAAAAAAATAAAAATAAATAGAAAGGAAAAGAGACTCTTGAAGACTGCGCAAGACCATTGCTATTGCAATCAGCTTCCGTTGGGCTGAGGCCAACGTTATTAGACTAGCTCAGTTACGGAACTGCTCATAGACGCTGCATGCAGGAACAGTACCCCTCTCACTCACCACGACTCGCCCGGCGTCGCTCGACGCGCCGCCGGACGGCTGCTTTGGTAACTGAATCGGGATACGTTCGTTTCAACGTTACTAAAAACGTAAAAACCAACGGAAAAAAACTCTTTTTGTAGTAAATTATATTGGATTTTAGTACAGAATGGGGGGCGCGTGATGTTTTCTGAAATGTTAGGTTGCAAGGTTTTGCAGCACAATTATATTGTTTTTATACAACCGTGCCTCAGCGGTGATTTCAGGTAGCGCGTCCCGACCTATAGGCGCATTTTAACTTCGGTGATATGTCGCGGCGCGTCCGCTGGGGAGACGGGGGTGGCACCCCTGTAACCCTTTAAACCGTATCTGCTTCGGCTCCGATATGGCCGATTGAAGCCAAAATATATAGATGTCCCCTGCAGTTCCTCGAGTGACCGCTGCGGGATAAACGGCGGCGTTGTGATCGTCATTTGGCGATGCAGCCGTGCTCTTTGGAACGCACAGTTATGAAATGAAACTATAGATGGCGCTTCGAACGACGCCAGGCGGATTGAAGTGAGTGTGGGGGGGTACCCCCCTCCGCGGGAGTTCCACAACTGAGGTAATCTAGTAACGTTGGCTGCGGCTGCCGAACTTGAATAGCCGTTGGAGTTCCAGAGGCTTCGGGAATCTCCTTTCTTTTTACGTTATGGACGTTTTAGCGGATATTTTAGATATCTTCCTTATGAATACCGTGTCCAAGAATAGCAAGCAATGACTGAGAGCTGGGAGACGCTGCGTCTTGCCAACGCCCGTAAGTTCAGGACAGCATGGACGACTCGTGCAAACGCCGATAAGCAACTTTCTTTTGTTTCTGCGAAGTAAGCTGCTGTTTCAAACTTTGTCGTGTACCGTGTGCTTGCTAAGCTATGCTTCATTTTAACTATGCTTCTGTCCTGTGCTATTTGAAAAGAGCGTATCTTCTTCAAAACCTGTGTCTCGCTCCGCAGTGTGAGAAGGATTCCCGTGCGGCGGAGCCATGGACATGTTCTGGGCGCCGTCCAACGACGCCCTTCCGACGGCGCTTCTGCAGAGCGTTCAAGTGCTGTTTGACGGACGTTCACGCATTCAAATACCGTCCCAAAGTGTTAATCACACGTCATACTAGTTCCGACGTCTTCTACCAACAGCCGCTCGCCACCGATTTGCTTCATAAAGTGGGAGCGAGAAAAACTTTACAAGAGCGAGCAGCATGATTTGTTTGCCTATGCTATTGCCTGTGCCGTAGAGACGCGTGGTCTCTTCGCGTTTGCCGAACCGGCACAATTTCCAAGTTCACGATTGTGTGATGTAAAAAAAAAAATGAAAGCCGTTTACAACTCCCTGTAACGCCGAATTAGAGCGCAGCTCTTGAGGAGGAGGAGGGAAGGGTACTGAGGGGTGGATCACGTGACCTCGGGGGGGGGGGGGGGGGTCACGTGACCTCAAGGGCGTCGCCGGGTTGCATGCACGCCAGCGCGTTGCATGCAACTTCTGTTGCATGCAGCGCGCGGTTACGCCGACGCCGACGGATGCATGCAACTTGGGCTGCATGCCACTTGGGTTGCATGCAACTTGGGTTGCATGCAACTTGGGCTGCATGCAACGCGCGGTGACGCCGGCGGCGACGCCGACGCCGACGGCGACGCAGACGGCGACGGCGATGCCGCTCAAGCCGGACACGGGCGCCTAAGAGCTGCGCTCTAAAAGTTTGGATGTCACCTTTTTAGTGGTGGCGAAAACCCTTACAAAAAGCAGAGCAGCTAGAAAAAGCATGAAAAAAGATGGAAAAAAATTAACTGAAACGCTAATGTCAAACCTGAATATTCGATGGAGTTGAAAGACTACCACCGTACCAACTCGCCCGGATATTCTTTCTGTCAAAGGCTAATAGCCAATAGTAATAAATGAATAAAGGCCAACTATTAATTGGTTGCAAATTCGTAATTGATGCAGTACAGCCCTACCCTGCTCTACTGTTTTATGATATCAGGTAATGTGTAAATGTATAGTACAGTTCATAGCAGCTATTGATGTCCGACCCATTATATTGAATATTTTCTCAGAGAGCTCGAAGTTATATAAAAACGTGCTCTTCATAAATTAAGCCGCACCACTGAATGTACAATAGTAGGGATGCCGCGAACTTTTTTCGAACCCAAGTTTCGATGATCAAATCAAGCGGTTCGAAAGGTTCGAAAGATTTCGAATTTTCTAACTTTCTGTATCATAAAATTCGACGGAAGTCGAATTTTCGAACTTGTTAAACTAAGAAGTTCGACGCTTTTCGAACCGTCGAACTTTTTAGGCTAAAAGATTCGATCCTTTTTGAACTTTCGAACTTATCACGCTAAAAAATTCGATGCTTGTCGAACTTTCGAACTTGACGGACCAAAAAATTCGATAATTTTCGAACTTTCGATCTTCTTGCACTAAAAAGTTCGAAGCCTTTCGTGCTTTCGAACTTCCTACGCTAAGAAATTCGACAATTTTCGAACTTCCGAATTTATTTATCAAGAGAATTCGAAAAGATTCGAACTTTCGAACCTTGAAAAGTCAGAAGTTCGACGATCTTCGAAATTTTAGGGTAAAAGTTCGACGTTCGTCGAACTTCGAAAGACCGGCGGACGGTTTCATTTGAGTTCAAGTAGTGAGGTACATTCGTAATTTTTTTTCTCTCGAATTTTTACATGCGGTGCTGCGTTCCTTACGAAAGACGATACAGTTTATTTAAATGTTCTGGCATGCTTAGTTTTATTAAAATAAATTTCTGAAGGGGCGAGGAAGGACGACGGGTTTTTGACGATTGTCGTTTGTGCCATATTTGAAGCGCGCTATAGCCGAAGCTATTTGTGGTAGAGGTGTTAAACTTTTTAAGAATGATCTATGTATAGCCTAGGTAAGTGTCGTCTTAAAATGTGATTATTGTTATTCAAGGTGAGTTTCGAAGAAATGTCCAAACATGTATCTGTTTGAGGTATCGCATTTAAATTAATACCACAGACAGTACATATCATTGCTATCTGCAGAATACAAAATAATGTATTTATTGTTTTTTCACGTTAAGGAATAACTTAACTCATGGGAGAAGATTTCTAATATTTTGTTCCAGAAAAAAAAAAGAAAACATTTTTTTTTTTCGTTTCATGTTTCTGGGACGTGTTTCTTTTACCCTGTGCACATTTTAGTATGAGAAACTTGTTTCGAAGTTCTGAGCTTCTTAATATGCAAGAATACAACACTTCCGGTGAATGCTTGATAGTTTTTTTTCTCCAGCTTTTTATCCCCGCATTTATGCGGGGATGAAAAGCTGGAGAAAAAAGCTGGAGAAAAAAGCTGGAGAAAGTTTATTTTTTTCATTAATGGCACAGTTATTTATGTCTAAAAGGCATAGCTTTGAACTTCCAAAACACTAAGCATGTGACAAGTAGGGCCTTCTGACAACGAGTTTCCGACAATGACCATCTACGCTATCTTTTATGCAGTGAAGAGCGACAGTAGCTATACATATGCATAAATAATTTCAGATTAAAATAAGCTCGACCACGCCCTCTTTCCCCGTATTGTTTCCTTTAACAGTCCGAAATATCCGGAAGGAGGGGGGAAGAAGAGCTGGAGCCCCCCCCCCCCCCCCCCCCCCCCCCCCCCCCCTTCCGTTTTTCCTCTTCCGACGCCACTTGTATGGTGGAACGCTTCTCGACCTCGAGTTGTGTCGGCTTCTGTGCTTTTTGCGAGGCGATTCCTCCGTCCCGGAAAATAAACCTCCAGGACAATTACAAACTTAACTTACAATATGCCAGCGTCACTCAGGGCGGCGTTCGATCGGATTACTACCAGCGTCCAAGGGGTGGGGAGGTAGTTTGCCAGGTCTCTACAGCCTCTACACAGCACTCTATGCCTGTGTAGAGGCTGATACTCATGGCCTTAACTGCAGCAAATAATAGCAGTTGACAAGAGCAAACATGTTTTGGCCGTCTACATTAAAATATGTTGTGCTTTTTTTTTTACCTAACGCACGACGAGAACACCCCACCGGCACCATGTGTCCCTCTACAACAAGCAAGAGCTGGACGATGTAGACTTTCTTCACCTTGTTGTGGATCGTAAGCGCTTGTTCTACGTTTTTAATGCTGAGAGGGGCTGTGCATGTTGGCAGCATATTGGCTGTTCAGCATCCAGTACGAACGCAAGGCCTTCAGCACGCTGGTTGCTCTGAGAGGTTTTTGTTTTTAATGTTTAATTGTCTGTTTTTTTGTTTTATTTTTCTGCTAGTTTTATGTGTCCCTTTTGCAGTACTGTCGTAAACTTGTATCTTTGTATTATTTTCAAGTTTATTTCCTGTTGGTTTTACTTCAGATATTATTTTCATAAGCATTTTGCAGACTGACCTTGCACCTGTGAATATTGTCACCAATGATTCGGAAGCCCCGGTTCGGTTCTTATATATTTCTGAGCCAATATAATTTCAACTCAATGTACATAATTTACATTACCATGATGTTTGTATGCAAACGCGGTCGTATTCGCGCGTGTGGATTTTAGTTTTATATCAATACTTGTAAAATATGGGTTGACAGACCAAAGTCTGTCAACTCATATTTTTCGTTAGCGGTCTGGCATCTTCCAGCATATGGACTAATTTATTATTGTTTATAAAAAAAATATAAGAATGTAGTACTTCATTGCCCCAAACTGTCAAGTTCCATCATAAATCTAATAAAAGTTCATAAAAGGAAAGTATACAACACGTGGCATTTATGCAGCGATGCTTAAGCCTCCTCAAACATTGTGGCAGGGAATGAACAAATACGTTTCATTCTATACAACTCCTTTAGTTATATGGCCCAAGTCGGGTCGCTCTCAGAAACAAGTAATTGTAACGTGATTTCATTCGTTTTTAAAAGTAATTTGTAATTGTAATTAATTACTTTTCACGTAGTAGTAATTGTAATTGTAGTTAAACTACTTCTGAAACAATGTAATTGTAATTAAATTACATTTTGAAAGTAATTTACCCATGTATGCCTGTGGATGAGGTGCTTAAAATTTAGCTGTACAAGTTCCTCATCCATAGTCGTCTTTCAGAACTTTATAATTTTCCTTGTACATGAGCAAGAGGATAGCGTCTTCTACTGAAACATTTGCTTTTTTGACGTAGAGTGCGAGTTCATTTTGTGATATTTTTCATTAAATGTTTGCAGATAGCACTCTTTATGTCATAGAATGGCATGCGTTGTATTTTTCATATGTCTCTTACGGTTCAATAAATGTTCAATTTAACACATTCTAATTGATATAATGAGCTTCACTTACTGAAATACTGCTGTAATTCAGTCAAGGCTAGACCACCCCCTCTACCATACTTCCAATTAGTAAACAGATGCGCATAAGGGGACAAGTGATAAGCGAAGCATGTTTCCTGCAATCCTCTGAGACATACAAACCATGTCACGTGTTATCCAACCAGGAAAGCTCCACATGCTTCGTTTGTGGCAGCCCGTGATTCTCACAATGGTTCAGCCGTGCAGTACGATGTTTGGGGCTACTGCTTGCTCACTTAGGGTTCGAGAAAGGGGGGCGCCGTAGCACTACCCAGTTGCCCTCGGGGTTATGATGTGGCTTGCAAGGATCTATTTTGTAATACTTCTTCATGCAGTGAGTTGTGTTCAGTGTGACTCATTATTTCTTTATCATGTGCCTCGTATGTGGTGAAGTTGCAATCCCCCTTACACTTTTTTCACTTTCCAGGTGAAAAAAGTGTGAATGTGTTCAGTAAACATAAGCTGTAAATCCTATAAAAATAATATAAGAATATGCAATATCTTTTATGATTTTTGTACAATTTACAAGTTCTGATATATGTATTGGACACATTCCTATAACATTTTCACTGGGGCTTGTACTTCATTTCACCTTTCGTCCGAGCGCGGCGGAATCTACCAGCCATCCCAGCCAATCCAGTGTCGAGAGAGCATCATGTGACCTTGAACAACCAAAACGTCGCGTGATACTCTCCCGGCGCTGGATTGGCTGGGGTGGCCCAGCATCCACTGGGCCACCACAGCGGGCACCCATTCCATGCCAAGCACCCTTCGCCAAGGGTGCTGGTCAAGCACCCAATATGAAGGGTGCTTGCCTCAACACCCTAAGGGTGTTAGCCCTGGGACAAATTGATTTACACCCTTAAGGGTGTAAAAACTTTTACTGTGTGTGCTTCCACTTGCTAAAAGTAACGAAGTAACAAAATACGTTACTCCTTACTTGAAAATAGAAGTAAAATAATACTGTACTACGTTACTTTAAAATAAAAGGAACGCGTTACCCGCTGCCGATAAAAAGCAACTCACGTTACTTTGGCGGTACTTTCTGAGTTATGAATGAACATATGTTACTGCTTTGACGTTACAGCTATGCATAAGCGCTATATTTCAAGAAACATTCTGTTTATGCCGAAACTGGACATAATTACCTTAACTTCTTTGTGGTTTCACCCAAATTCTTACGAGAAAAAACGCAAACAAAAACTCACAAAAAAACCACATGACATGGCACTTAGGAACACGAAAAAATGTAAGTGTAATTTTATTTAATTCCTCGAAAATAACGAGTAACGTTACTCCGTTACTCAAAATGAGTGACGTAAGTTTGTTAACCGTTACTGCTTTAAAAAAGTAACGAGTACTTTACGCGTTACCGAAAAAAGTAACGCGTTACTGGTAACGCCATTAATTGTAACTTGTTACCGTCAACACTGTATACAAGTGACATCACCGCCAATCATTTTAACAATCGTTGCTAACTTTACTCAAGCTCAGTGGTTACACTTCAAAACTAAACATAAAAAGATGCATGCGACAAGGTTGGAGGAATTGTCAAGCACAGGCTACGGTGCACGACAGAATTCTAAAAAGAAGGCACAAATGGCCCAAGCTCTACGGAGTGCAAGTTCGTCTGCTTCTTTTTTACAGGGGTTGTGGTGACGTCAGAACGGCGCGGGCTCTGATTGGCTCTGATTGAAGAATAGTGGGTAGACCTCAAAGCAAGCTGTTTCGAAGTCTACCCACTATACTTCAATCAGAGCCAATCAGAGCTCGGCGTTCTGACTTCCCCACAGCCCCTGAAAAGAAGCAGACGAACTTGCGCTCTGCATAGTAAGCCTTTCATCCGAAAAACCTGAAAGGACAAAAATTAATTTCTAAATTTCTTAAGAAAACTTAAAAAGAAAAACATGGCGTAACATGTTTTTATGAAAGGAACCTCCTGCGTAACCGTCACTCTGTGCCGTCTTTTCGTTTCTTTCTTTTTTTTTTCTTTTTTTGTGGGTGTGTTTTTTTAAGTATTTATTGGGCTTAACGCGACTATAGTTTATGTAAGCAGCATTTACCGTTTGTCATGTCCAACGCGAATTAGTTCTCTGGTTTTTGGCCTTGACTCTTGGTGAAGGGTCACTTTGCTTTGGAATCCTGGAGGACAGGGCTTCTTTGTTAGAAGATCAAGGCAGTTGTGTTAAGGTTCACAAAAAAAAGTTTGAGGCATGAAGATTGAGATTAGTCTCACGTATATACAGTAGACTCCCGTTAAGGCGAACTCGCTTAAGCGGAATTCTCGGACATGCGGAACAAAGTAAGAACATTTGGTTGGTTTCCCATAGACGCAATGCAAAACAAAATCGTTTAACACGAACCGCTTTGCGCGCGCATTTTGGTTAACTCGAACTTCCATAGGTCCCCTTCGCGATGGCACCGACGGCGACGCCGCGCATTGCGCCGGCCGAGGTGTATGTCAGATGTACCGTAAAAACCCACATGTAATACGAGGTTTTTGTTTTCCAAATTTTCAACTTCGATATGAGGCACGATCTAACGCTGGTTGACATAGTTTCGGTTTCGAAACAATATGGCGCTCAAAACAGCTATCATCATCATTAAAATCACATTTAAAATCACCATTCGTACAGTCAGGCTCGGCAATGGCGTCGGCGCAAAAAACAATCATCGGTCGCCTAAAAACTAAAAGTTCTTTTGGTTGCGGAAGACATCGGTAACAGTGCTGCCGGACGACAATTTGCCGTAAATGACGGCAGCATCCGCGGAGAGAGACGACAAACGCAAGCTCTGTTCGTGTGCAACGGAATGAGAAGAAGCTTTAGGAGCCCAAAGAATGGCGTATTCGCCGACGTCGAGGCAAGTCTCAGCGACTTTGTAAAAGAGCAACGTGAACGGCACCTCGCCGTAACTTTGTAAAAGTGCCGTAAACATCGAGCCGCTGCATGAGTACTTTGGCGAGCCGACATTGGGTTACTCGCTTTATGCGCCGCGCCCGGTTTTCACTGCGTCGGCGCACGCTCGTCGCTCGCTCTTTCAAGAAATGCAGGATTTCAAATGCGCTCAACAACACTGAAGACTACTGCCTTTGGGAGGAGGCGTCGGACAAGGTGTCGGATGGACGTGATGACAGTGATTAAGGTTCAATTATGACGTATGGCCTATGTTTTCTCAGGAACATGGGAAACATGTCGTCTTTCATCGCTAGACACCGATTTGCACAGAGGAGGAGGCAGTCAAAAATCACCGAATGGATTCGTTCCCCCACCAGTGGTGTGTGAAATATTTTTTTTTCTTCATTTGGCATGGTAAGCCAAATAAATGTCCCTTTTTAAGTATCTCTTCATTGTAGGCCTTTTCATTCTGTGTTTATTGGTCAACAGCAATTTAGACATGCCCAGCATGATAATTAGGGCACTTCGGTTAAGGCGAACATCTGATAAGTCGAACAAATTTTCGGGGTCCCTTCATGTTCGTCTTAAAGGGAGTCTACTGTATACTCAAACGTTTTGCTAAAGTCAGCTCTTTGTTTTCTTTTTTTTTTTCAATGTTTATAATTTTCGCAAAATCAGCCCGTGGTTGACCGGGGCTCTGTTCGTCGTCTCGCTGTTGACAAGAGTTCAGAATTGTTCGTTTTCTATTGGACTGTTGCCCTGGTTTGCTCTCAGTGACGTGTGTCCGTGCCCCGGAGGTACGGAGTGGTTCTGTCCCATCCAAGTGACGGTGACAAAGACGACCGAGTCCTTTTATCTTCAGGCACCGACCTCCAGCTAAGCCTCAGGAGCTTCGGTTATAGGCAACCTACAATGCTGTTTGGTTTGGCGCTATCTAGCGACTGAAGCAAGAAATATTGGGTATGCCTGGGAGTGGCAGCTGCATTGTTCAAACGTGATATATTACTGGTGGCGCTGCTTAGCCTAGTGTCTGAAGCAAGAAATACTGAGCAGGCCAGGAAGCCGTGATCGCATAACATACCAGTACGGCAGAAGCTACGGCCCGCGGAGCGTGACTACGTACCACCGGAGTGCGTTTTTACTGCAAAGTAGTATCAGGCTTTTCGCTGCGTCATGCTCCATTATGTGTGTGTTGCGCTCGTGTATACGTAGCGCCTATCGAAGCCGTCGGCACGCAATGTGGGGCTTATCGTTCACCCTTTGCCAAGTTACAACGAGGGAGGGTATAAAAGTAGGGTCTCACTCTCCTGGAGCCGCCCGGCTAAAACCAACACCACCTTGGATAATCAAAGCCTGTATTGTAGTACGCTTGAATTTTGACGTCACCGCAGTGATATCGAGCGAAGACACCGATTGGATGCGAGTGGTGCGTCAGTGCTCGGATGGTCCTCGTGTCCAATCAGCGCTTCGAAGGCCGCTCGGCATCAGGCTTGGGTCCAATCGCTGAGTTGGCGCTCCCCCCCCCCCCCCCCCCCCCCCCCAACTGTGATGACGGCCCATGGAGAAAGAGTGGGGCGTTCAGAGGCCTTCATTATTCTAGATGGTGTTGGTAAAACTGAAACACATTACTTTCATTTCATTTAATTTATTTAACCCTTAAATGCCCACAGGGGGCTTTACATAAGGGGGGGGGGGGCAAATTTAAACATCAAAATAACACAAACAAAAAAAAAGACTAGGATGTTTATGAACACGTGCAAACAGGACGCTAGGTGGTGACGAGAGAAAAAATGGCAGATCTGAAGTTATTGCATTCTGTGATGCTCACAATAGGTTCCGGGAGGTTGTTCCAATCAGTAATAGCCAATTGTAAGGGAGAAAATTTGAATAGGTTAGTCCTAGGCGTGGTCAGTTGAATTTTGAGTGGATGATCAGTGCGGGGGGAAGATTTAGGTGGCCGTCATTGTTGTTGTTGTTTATTTCGTATTGTGGTTGCTTGCTTCTGCGAACATTGTTTTGTGACCTCAGTTCAATGAAACATTTATTCCGTATTGACTCTTTTTTTTTTGCAATCCCTACATGATGCCTTTGCCCAACTGTAAACCTGGGGTGTCGTTTTTTCTTTCTTAATTTAACATCACTCAATTTTGTGTCATACTTTACATTTACTCGAGAAATTAGTCATCGTGCACGTACAACCTGCTTTACTTCGTTTCATCTTAAATTCAAGCGGGGGCAAAAAGTTACTTGCAACATAAACATAAAAAAATCGCGATGTCGCGATGTTGCGACGCATTCTTCACGCTCGATTGGAACAGTTGTCGGTAGCGCACGCATAGAAACGGGAGAAATACCGTGACCCAGCGTTTTGCGAGAAGCTTGATTGGCCTCATTGGCTCGTGCCGCCAGCTGCTCTCGGCCCTGAGGTGAAACAATATAAAGCGTAATTGTCCCAACACCCAACGTCGTAGGCTATAAAATCTGTTACGTCAACCCCTGACAGGTCAAGATTGCAAACTCTCATTTTATGTCTTGACGCTGCTCGGGAAAAGGTTTGCCGATAATAATTCGAACATTGAACTATCAAATGTCATACCAACTTATCGCCTTCAGCGCATGGATAGCCGCTTCGTGTGCCCGACGTCGAAAATAATCGGCGCTTTTTTTTCCCCTTTCCACCCGCGTGAATCAACAGGTTTGTTCCACGCTTGCCGTTTCGTTTCGGTAGAATATCAAACTATCCCGATTCTTTGTCAGGACTTTATAACGTCCGAGGAACTTAATTCGGCGCAGAACTTCCGGCTGGGATAACGGTCGGCAAGTCATTCATCGGCTCCAGTTGACCTCCGTCCGAAAAAGTCCCGAACGTTTTTCTTAATGACTATTGTAGACACATTTTTTTCCAAATCCCGAGCATACGCGAAAACTGCTAGGCATTATAATAACAATTCCTTCCCGCCGATTTTCAACTTGTTCAAGGAGCGAGGCAGCTCAGAGGTTCGGCCGAATCAACGCCACTCGTCCGTATCGACTCCCGCCCTCCCGATCCCTGGAGAAACGTACCCGAGACCGGCCGCGAGGCAGCATCAGCGAGAGAGGCCGGGAAGAGGATGGCTCCATCCGAGAAGATGCGGCTCGCGAGCCTCCGCTGGCCGAGAGCGGCGGCGCTTCGAGCGTCCCGGCGGCGGCAGCTCTCCCGACGGGCCGCGTCCCATTCGGCGCCGCGATGCCTCCCGATGCCAGGCTGCCATGACCCGGCTCCGGAGCGTACTCCTTCCGCTGCTCCTGGCCGCCTCCGTGGCGCGGGCAGCCGGCTCCCGCTGCCCCGTCGACCAGGACCGCTGGGACGCCAGCAACAAGGCCCTCACCGCCGCCGTCGTGTTCCAGGGACGTCTCCTGGCCAAGTCCGTCGACGCGGCCGGGAACCTGCTCGCGCGGTTCCGCGTGCAGAAGGTGCTCAAGCCCGGGGCGTCGACGCTGCCTCTGCGCCGTCGCCAGGAGGTTGTGGTCGCGCTGGTGAAGAGCAGGCCCCCCAGGGACCCGTCGGCGCACGTGAACAGGTCGGCGGCGGCGGCGCGCCGCGCCCGGACCCAGGGGTCGGGCCTGGGACCCCGGAGACGGACTTTGTGTCCCGTGTCGGTGCCCCAAGGATTCGTGTTCAACGCGCGCTACTTGGTGTACGCGAACCCGGTCGCCGGACGCGCCGCCCGCAGGTTGCTCCTGCCGGCGGCCGCAAACTTTTCGGCCGCCGCAACGCCCGACCACTACACTCGCCGGGCCGGGCGCGCCGTCAAGAAGGTTGTCTGCGAAGGCTGTGGTGAGTGATCGCCCCCGTAGTTTGGATCACACTTCTTTTACGCTTTCCAGGCAGTGTCCTCCCATTAGCACGTGAGCCGTGCTATGCTTCCACGCTGCCATCTTGCGAGCGCGTGTTACCTTCCACTTCGAAGTACGCGCGTCGACCGTCCCGTTTGGGAATCCTCCGGCGAGCATCCACGGCTCCGATTGATTTTATTGTAGCGTCGCTTTGAAATAGGTAGCTTTTGTGTGTGCTTTACGTCTCATTTGTTTCAAACACCCGATGCGACAGTACCGGCTTCTTGAATGTTTGATGAGGGAAATTTTGAAAACCGCTGTGTTCGATTCATTGGGAGGGGCGCGATACCTACTATCAGTTATCGCGTTCGACACGTTGCCTCGATCTGATGAAACGATAACTAACTTTCGTGTTCGATCATCATGTGTGTCAGTCTCGACCTGTTTATTTTTTGTTTTGTTTTTATTTTAAACGTGTTAACATCCCCGCCCTTTTTTTTTTTTTTTTTTTTTGTAGGTTAACATTATCCCGCAGACAAATGAAACGAGCAGATAGGCCGATTTACGCATCGGCGCGCGCTTGCTGGCAGCGCGACTGTTGCACCGCTGTAGATAATCTTAGTGCCGTTCCTGTCGTGGCGTGCTCTCCACGAGAAAGAGTGGGGAACGATATCAGCGGAACAATTTCGCGCTCCCGGCCTAACCTAGTGTTGCTTCATGTGTAGGCATCACTCGTCTGAGCGTAGTCACAAGTCAAATTTTTTCGCGTGAATGAACTGCCAATCTCTCTCGCAATACGGCGACTTGTGCATCCGAACATCTCCGCCGCATTTTTGAGCGTGCTCCATGGTACTTCACCAACTGATGCTTCTGAAAATGCGCGTGACACCGGTTCATATTAATTAAACCTTCGTGTCTTAGATAAGAACTTAACATGAGCACCGATTCTTTTTACTGCACCATGCTTGCTTCCTTTTTTTGTTCTAAAGCACGTTAAAAACCGTTTTCCAGTGCAAACTTCCTTAATATTTTCCCAGTACTCCGCGACCATTTTTTCACGCGCTATTTGTTTTGCCTCTTTTTTGTGATTGCCTGCATTATATGCATTTTCCAATATGGAAATAGGAGATACTGGTCAGCACGCACGTGAGATGAGAGACTTCCGACGCCCCAAACATGACACTGCCACTCAAACGGTACACCCACTCAAAACAAGCGTCTCAAACTCTTGCTTCTTGTTGTTCAGAGGTTTTCGTTAGTCGCTGACTACATTATATACAGCACGTGCTTATTGAAGCGGCGTGATTTCGGTTCTTCTGGAGCTCTACCGAGGCTTTTAAATGGCGTCGACTAAACAAATCTGATACTCGTAATATTTCGAGCTGGTCAAGGTTTTGAATATTGCGCGTCGTGATAACCAACTCGATCCAAAAAGTATCGAATTTCTGAAAAAAAAAAAAAAAAACGTTGCTACTAACTGTTCAATAATAGCATATTGCGTCAAATAATGTATGTCTCTTCGTCGAATTCTGAGATCTACTTTATTGTTGTTTTTAGTGTATTGGCAGAAACTTGCTTTGCGATTATGAAACAAAGTTTGAAACAAAATCTGATGACAGTGCATCGTTGTTGCGTGCATGCTATCTTTCTCAAATGAGCTTCACTGTCGTTGAGATTGAAGTTGGGAATTTGTAGGAAGTTATTTAAACGGCCGTCGGCCGTTTAAAGAGAAGGCTGACCGCTGTTTGTATAAACGGAAACCTCGGAACAGAAGATATAGGCTTGTTTTTTTTTTTTTTTTTTTTTTTTGTTTTTCTTTTAGAGAGTCTTTCGTTTCTTTTGCTATTTCTCATTTTGGGTAGGAATCTACTGCCCACTGTACATATGTAGAACTGATTTCGCGACTGCTATGCACCAGCTGGAACATATCGCGTTCCATCACATGTATTTCTCGGGCAGTTGTGAAAGTGTGCAAGTAGTACTTCAACTATAGCGTAGCTCTGCCTCACTCGAAAATGCCTACCTTGCAAAAAAAAAAAAAAAAAAAAAAGGTAACGCCTCATTTTTTATTTCTCCTTTGAGACGTCGAGAAACAAAGGGCTATCCACCCGAAGCACTTTCCGGGCGCTCCACGATTGTTACCAATAGTGTATATGCGCGCATGTTAACATTCATGTGCGCATTTGTGTGTTTTCTGGCAGATGTCTTCCGTGATCCGCACGCGGTTGATGTCCTTTCCCGACCTTGCCTTTCCCTCACAAAAAAAAAAACAACTGTCTGAAAAAAAAGAAAAGAAACAATGAAACTTAATGCGTTCTGAACTGAATTGTGCTTTCACAAGTGAGAACGACGCTTGACCCGGAACTTCGCTTGGCTTTATGGCTCTTTTGCGTTTTCTTTTTATTATTATTATAAATAAGGGGAGAGTTGTAAAAGATGTTAAATTGAACGCCGAAACCGAACTGTAAGGGAGTATGCACTGAACGCCATATTTGAGGGCGCTGTTTAGAGCGCATGCTCAAAACGAGCTCACATCCCTATAGGCTGCTAAGACCGGTAATCTTGATGGTGCGGAATGCACGTTGCGAAAGAACTGTGGAAGATTGCCGTCAGCACGCGCTAAGCAGTCGCGCATACAATACAGCTATGGCCGCCAGCGAATACTCCCGTTAAAGTAGGCTCCAAAACGTGACGTGTGATGAAATCCTTCGCGAGATGTCTCGTGTTAATCGCAGCTTGTACACTTCCGCGCGCGCGCGCGCGTATATCGAGGTGCCGATGACCACCGCGTCTTCGTCCTAGAAGGTTACGCAAGGTGTATGCCGCGGCTAAGTTTAGCCGCGACGCTGACTCTCGCCGATTCCGTTACTTGCCCGCCTTGGAGGATCCCGCACGACGGACCCGGGGGGCGCCCACCATTTCTCTCCCGTCATCTGGTGGGGCTCCGAAAATAAACGCGAGCATTGTTAACATTCCTCGCCCGAGAGGAAGAACCGAAATATTGACGGCCCCGGCGGCAAGGAAGCGAGTAGCACGAGCAGCTCCCACGTGCACGCCTTGCGGACGTGTGTAGTACGTGGTGCAACGCCTCGGCTGAACCGTCCCAAGACTGCATTCACCTCGAAACTGCTACTGTTTTCTTACCGCTTGCGCGAGTCTTTGTGAATGAGGCGCGCTCTTCGTGCTTTCCACCGAGACCGGACATCTATATGGGTAACGCGCGTCATACATGTGACACTACCCGTTGCTCGTGAAATGTTACGGATAACATGGTGCCGGTAACACGCGTTACGTAAAATTGAGTATAGTCTCGCTAAGTGTAGGGTCACCATCGCTAATACGTGCAAATCTGCGGGCACCGCCGGAGACGTGCTTCTTCCTCGTATGACTTTTCTGCAGCATTGGTTGTTCAAACACTGTCCGCACGCATGTTCCAAGTGTACATCTGTGTGAAGCAGGCATGTTTCAAATATGTTCGGGGCGTGTCCGCAGACATTTTTGCCATCATGTCTGGACACCGCGTGTCCTTTGTCTGATGCAAGAGCAGTGTGCGGCTTTGGGAAGACAAACACCGTGTTGGCAAACTGGTGATGCTGTGTCTGTTTCTTTTCGATTGTCCGGTTTCGAAAATACCTTTCGTTAAATTACCTAGATGCGAAGGATAATGTCATTGGAGCTAAGTGCGCGTGATGCACGCGTTTTCCTCGTCTGCGTAAAAGATTCGAAGTGTAAACGATCAATAATAAGGCGTTCACGAAAACGAGTGACCAAAGCGCCACTTGCTTTAGATGTTTGCATTATAGTTGCTGTGCTGCAGACGCCAGCACGTGCAGCGCGTGGTACTGCTCGCAGCACGTACCTCCGGGTCTGGGTAATTTAATTTAGCAGAAAGGTCTATTGAGTTTCCACCTGGCTAATAGAGAATGGCTGGCGCAAAATCGCCATCCTCTGGCAATAACTGGTTAGAGTATCCTTCCGTTACCTCTCCGGCACTCGATACAACAATATTCTTATGCGTAACGTATTCTCGCGGGAAAAAATGTATTTTTAAAGCAATAATATTAAAACATCGAAGGAAACAAAGATTTATCAGGAAGTGTCTAGTTTATGATACATTCAATTGAAGGTGAACAGTTTTATTGCGCATCTGCCTTCATCGCTTAATCTAACTGTTATTGAGATCCTAATAGTTCAGCTTAATTTAAGAATAATAATAATAACTATACGCTATGCAAGTTAATTCTATGCACTGCTCATGCATGCTGTTTATAATTATACAGCATATGCCACCTTCATTTCTTGACCTGCAATAGCCGGTGACAAGTTATGGTACTAAATTCTTAACGTCTTCAGATAAACATAGAACTAACTTAATTGGGAGTATGAAGTGACAAACTGTTAAAACTGGCGTACACTGAGAAACAAACCTGTTTTATTTTTAATAAGTTTGTTTAGCGAGTAACCTACTATTGGTTACTGTTTCGGCGGACAAAAATGCGCAGTGCCCTTATTGAGACTTCATGCTCTTGTGCCATGTCGATGTCTCGTAGAACTTACTTAAAACACTAATTCAAGCTTTTTGAGTACGTTTCCCAATCTGCTGCCTTGCGTACATTTACTTCTCGATAATCAAAGTTAGGCTTTCCTCCACATAGGGCGGTAGTAACTGAACCATTACCGCCTAATATAGCCCTATTCGTCATAGTCGTTCCTCTGTGTCAATGTCGTTCTTACCTAACACAATATCCTTGCTTCTCCCCCAAGAAACACGCTATCTCATCGGGCATTATATAGAAAGGCATAAAATTTTTAAGAAAAGGACGAAATGACGGAACTTTTCTTTTTCTGCCATCTATACGGATTGAAGAATTATTTAAGCCCACTTGACTGGAAAACGATGCGTTTTAAATTAAGTGGACGAAGCGATTCTTCGCCGGAGGCGAAAAAATAAACATACAGGAGGTATGAAGGAAATGATAAGGACAGAAATAAAGTGGCTCGATTTATATCGAGACTTTGTTTGGCATAAATTGTAATGCCTTAGAGCATTTGGCATGTAGCTTAAGTAAATTGTAATGCCTTAGAGCATTACTGATAACTAGGTCTGTGGTGCCACTTAGAAGCCTGACTTGAAGCGTTAATGGTGGTCCGGAAATAAATTAAATACAAAAAATGTTTTTGTTTTTTTTAATATGCTGTACACAGAAATAACGCACCATACACACGAGCGCGCACCTCTCAGCGGTGCCCCGGTACCGCTTGCGCAGTAGGAATACTCGTAAAAGTTACATATATCGCTGATGTGGCCTTCAGCGTGTATTCATTTGTAAGGCGAAAAGATGTACCTCGCGCAATGAATGAGGTTTCAAATGGGCGACTGCCGGCATCCTTGACTAAAATGAATTAAGAGCCGGAAGTTTTGTCAGTTTCCTTGCTTGTTTTATTGGTTTCATGCTAGCAGTCATGCTTTGAAATTATGGAAATGCAGCCCGTCGAACGCCGTGGGGCCCGCATACAAAAACGGACGTGCTTTCGCGGTCCGGGTAATGTACAATACATAAGTGTACAAAAAAGATTATTTATTTATTTATTTATTTATTTATTTATTTATTTATTTATTTATTTATTATTATTATTATTATTATTATTATTATTATTATTATTATTATTATTATTATTATTATTATTATTATTATTATTATTATTATTATTATTATTATTATTATTATTATTATTATTATTATTATTATTATTATTATTATTATTATTATTATTATTATTATTATTATTATTATTATTATTATTATTATTTCTTTATCAAACATTTTCTTTTCAGTTTTATAAACTTTTCATCTATTTTTGTTTAGCTGATATTTGACTGCAAACAGTATAAAAAACGGTTCACGTTTAAAAATAAAAATGTTATCTCAATGTGAGCAATCTCAGTGGTCTATTTAACCAAATGAGCAAGGCCTGCAGAGGCCAAGTGTTATCAACTGTTTCAGGTAACGTGCGTCTTTGATTAGCTGCAAGTGCGAAATTAAATTTTTATTTCATATTTCTTTAAGTTTTAAATGTTACTAGATGTTGTTAAACTCATACGCTAAATAAAAAAATACACGTTATATAACTAATACTAACAGACTCACCCGCCTTTGTAACACAGTTGTTTTTGTTTGTTTTTTCCAACCGCGTGCATAATTTGGGCGGCCCTTCTAATCAAGCTTTTTGAACGAGCTTAATTTGTAACTAATTTCGAGTATCATAAATGATAACGTAATTACTAAAAACCTTTAATGAAATCAATCAGTCATGTCAACGCTCAAAATGACCGAATTACGAGTTAAAGTCGAATCACTAAATCAACCTGAATTTCACCGAGGCGGAAACGTTTCTGCATCGGACACTTCACTCCAGCATTCATGTAGTCTGCGTATGGAGTTAGTCACCGATGAGGTGAAAACGGCGGGGGGCGAGCTTCAGTCGTGTGTACCCTCCAGCGCTAGCTGCATACCTACCTAGGACAACGCATCGCCGCTTCGTATACTTTGAGCCCGCGCGCGCGCCCAGCTAAAACCCAGCGGAAGCCACGAAACGCGCGCCGGATTCCGGGTGTTCAAAAGACATGCCCTGCCGTTCTAACTCTGTCGGTGACTCTAGTGTGCGCGTGTAAATTAAATAAACCGTGAGTGTATACGCGGCCTCTCGCCCCGTCAAGAATGGATTTGCCTTTGCAGCAGTGCTTGACTGCTCTGCGGAAAAGCGCTACCACCGTCGGAGCGGGCTGGACTGGTCGTTGCTATCGGTTTGGAGTTGGTGGCTTTTAAATTCAGCAGTGTTTGTCAAGTACTGGTCCAGAGGATCCATAAGGGCATAAATTCGAACCATGTTTGTTTTCTTTTTTTGTATGTTTATCGAAACCTGCGAGTCAAATGGACGAGCGAAAGGAGCAAACCACTTTACCCATTTCGTTCAAGAGAAAGAGAAGAGGCGTCTCTCGGTAATCACACGCCTGTCTTGCTGATGCCAAACTTTCTTTTTATATATTTATTTATATTTTTGTTTTTCTTCTTTTTTTTTTTTTTTTCTTGGGGGGGGGCGGTGGGGGGGGGGGGGGTGCATTGTTTAAGAAGACGGCGGCTGTTAGCACTCTAAAGACGGGCGCGTGTCTGGACTTGCCCAGGCGACCGATGCGCACCATCGACCTTTCTGGCATGCGTTTATCTTCTTTTCCTCGTGATAACAACCTTCATACTTTTCCTTTCATTGTTACCGGCGGCTGGGTTTTTTGCCATGGTTTTCCACACAGCTTTTTTTCTGTTTTTAATGTGATACGTTTTTTATGTTTATTTCGCCCACTTTTGGCTAGGTTTTGTGATCTGACTTCATACATTCTTATTATATTGCGATTATCGTTTTTTGTTGTAAGTATATAAATAAATAAAAAACAAAAAAAATACATACTTTTTTATTTCTCAACAAAAGTTAGAACATGGTGTTGGTATAATATAATGATAAGTTACAAAAAAATATCGGGCTGGAGCGAATCACGACGGATATGCTTCGTTATTCGAGATCGAAGTGTGGTAACAAAATCTTGTTTTTTCTTTGCTTTCTTTTTTTTACTAAATTATATGTACCAGCTGTCCCCCAAAACAATTTACAGATTTTGTTTTTCGTTGCTTTCTTTCTTTCAACGAAAAAATAAACTACGCATCGCCGAACGCTCATTCTCTGCTCAAATGTAGCTCTAGTGTCCCATACCAGAGGCCAAATTTTCAGCACTAAGCATTTTTATTCAAAAGATATAAGTGATTTTTCCAAAATTTTAAAAAGAAAAACGGCGGAAGACCGAGCAATCGAATGCGTAGTGCTCTATGGCGCCCGTTATCGAAAACGGGCAAAAATGAGCCCTGTTTTCTCATTCAAATTTTCAGACAATCACTTGTAACTTTTCGATTAAGATAGCGGCTAGTGTTGAAACTTTGGTACCTGGTACGGACCGCTAGCCCTGCATTTCGGTGGAGATCGAGCGTTCTGCGATGAGTCGTGAATGTTTGCGGTAAAACAACATTGTATTTTTATTCATTTTTATTTTTTTAGAGATTGAGAAGGGGAGTTACGCTGTACATTCTAAAGCCCGGTTCACACAGTTGCGTTTGACTGCGTTTGACTGCGTTTGACTGCGTTGCGGCAGCGAGACACCAGGACATCCCTGCTGCTTATATCGCGTGCCAAGAAGATTCCTTGAATTGGATTCCACGCTTCATACGAAGCACAGATGTGCCGGTGACTCGCTTTCGGTTCTCGCCGCAACGCAGTCAAACGCACTCAAACGCAAGTGTCTGAACCGGCCTTTACTCGCCGTTAACCGCTTCGAAAGCTAAGTACTCTCACCTGCTGCCTGGGACCTTTTCTGCTCATGTTTATTTCTCAAAAAACACTTAACTGTTTGCGTACCCCGAGTCTTCCTTTCTAAAGTCTCACTGCGAGATCTGAGCTTCGAATGCCGCATGGTAAGGAGTTCAAGGAGGGAACTTGGCACACGACATTCGAACCGCCGATATTGCGGTGACTTGTAGTTTGCAGACTGTATTTTGTGTGATGTACAAGCAGTGTGACGCCGACATAAAGGTTAGTTAGGACATTTGCGCTTCTGTGTAAAGGCTGGTTCACACATCTGCAACGTTTGCGTTCGCATGCAACCGAAACGACCGTAACGACCAAAACACCGCAACAACCGTGACTCGTGGATTGCTTTGCGAAGCTACTCCTTGCATCGCTTGCCATGCTGTGTACGGCGAACACTCGTCCCGGTGACTTCGTCGTTACGGTCGTTTCGGTTTCATGCGAACGCAACCAACGCAGATGTGTGAACCAGCCTTAACCGATTTCGTCGCAGCCACTTCTGACTACTTAGGACTCGATGGTTGCTATGGCATTCGAGGTCCGTAAAACTCATCGTAGTGAAACGCAAAAAAAAAAATCGTAACGCAGTCGGTTGATTTCAAACGCTAGCATCCCGACGAGCCTTGTTAAGGGATGGGAACGAACAGGCTGGAGAACGGGTTTGGGCTATCGGTTGAGGATGTTTGATGTGACATGATTCGATGGTAGCGTCGGATGTCAAGTCCCATTCTGTCTCCGCCACGCGTGTCCGCGGGTCCCCCTTATATACCAGCGGTGACTTGATGATACTGCGTCACCGGTGGGATCCTGGTGTAACTGGAGGTGGCTGTCGGCATCCATGAAAATAAAGTCCATCAGCCCATGTCATTGATCCGGAGGTTTATAGCTTCGCAGCAGCAGCTCTTCGCGATGTTAGAAAAAGAGCAAGACGAAGACACCTTGACCTTGGTTACTTCACCAGATGTACAAAGGTCTTGGTTCCGGGTCTTCGAGAGGGTCTCTGCCGAGCGATGGTGTCGCGGACCGGCCCTGTATACGTGTGCCCTAGATGGAGCACGGCCTCGCCGGGGTTAGGAACGTAACAGCCTGCAGAGTCTCACGTCAAGCGGTCGACTGTTTATGAAAGGCACTGAAACGCAAACTGTTTTCGCCGCGCCCCAGCACCCATGGTAACCGTGGCGGTATAAGCATTCGGTTGAATCGCTTCCTTTCTTGGTTTGTCCCATTCTGGCTAGGGTACAAGGCCGGCGAATGACGTCATGAGTAGTGGATCCACCACCCGCCCCAAGCGGCCAACAGCTCGACGAGGGTCGCTGCAATGCGGCAGACGCGTCCGTCTTGGCGTCGCCGCCTCCTGTTAGTGTCACGCTCGTTGTGAGACGCTGAGAAACGCGCTGTCAGCGACGCTGACGCCAGCTAGGCGGCGCTGCGTGGACGCCACAGGTTATGACGTTTAGGGGAAAAAGTGCGAACGAGTTCTAGGTGGTATTCGGAGAGCAAATTCATCTGCTTTTTGCGCAGGGGTTGCGGTGACGTCAGAGCGACGCCGAGCTCTCATTGGCTCTGATCGAAGGATAATGGGTAGACCTCAAGGCCGCTTGCCTTGGGGTTCTACCCACCATCCTTCCAATCAGAGCTCGGCGTCCTTCTGACGTCACCGCAACCCCTTCGCAGGAAGCAGACGAACTTGCGCTCCGCATTGGTTTGACTCGTTGACTCGTCGAAGGGCACCTAGACAAGTGCGCGCCATTCTGCGCAGTCATTGTCAGGGTCCTCAGCGTCTGGCGTGACATGTCGGTGTTGTCTCGGACCTGACGCTGTCTGCGAGGAGCGACGTAGAGGGACTACTGCGTGGTCTCTATCTTCTCGGGGAAGGGTCGTGACAGTTGGAACGATGCTTGGGTTGATTGTTTTCTTGGTCGTAGGTGCCTTAGCGCGCCACGCATCCCTAGCAGGCGTCCTCGTTACGTCCTCGTTACGAGTTACGCCCCCACTGCTGGATCATGATTACTCGTTTGTTCCTCATACGTTTGTTACACGTGACACTTCCTCTCTATCTGCTACAGGTTCGTGTTACCTTTACAGACCCGCTTGTGAGTGCATTGCAATTGCAGTTCCTTGTAGGCATGGTCGAGAACATCAGCTCGAAACAAGGAGTGTTTTTTTTTGTTTTTTTTTTAAGCGAATAAATTTTGCGGGCGAGTTGGAATGATAAGAAGTTCACCCCAAAACCCTGAGACTTTTTTATCTTTTTTTTCTATTTTAATTTTTTAAATTGTAATTTATCAGCTTACCTTGCTTGTGCTTTTAGTGACACCTATGCAAATGACGCTTTAATTGACTGCATATTGACTTAATTTTGTTTGTGTGTGTGATGTTAAGTTAAATGTTTTAATTTCTCGAAGAGGTGTAGTTACGTTGTGAAGTGGAGTCCAAGGCCTTGTTGACGATTTATCGCGTTGACTCGTGAACCAAGTTAAGTGTCCTGTCATTATTCGGATCGAGTGTAATTATTTACCGATCACGCGAGCAATAATTTGAGTTCCGTCAGGAGTGTAACAAACCATACGTCTTGTACGGTAACTAAACATATGATTTCGATAAGCGATTCATTTTTGTAAAGGAATGAAGTGTGTTTTAAATTGGTATCGAATGTACAGTTCAAATGTCCCGCGTGCTTATTCTGCTCCCAAAATATCGCAGCTTCATGCCCGTGGGCTTTCGATAGAGATGCACCAAAAGCAGGTATTCAGTTTAGGGTTCGTTGTGGATCCCCATTTTCAGATATAATTCATTTTATTATCGGGCAATTAGCCCAAGAGAGCAATTCGGGTTGATTCACGTTATTTACGGGGTTTCATAAAAAATACTATAAAAACCGTTGGTCGTGTTGAAATAAAGAAAGAAAACAAATATCAAGACTACGAGCCCGTGTGTCATTTACGTACTTCTGCTTCGCGACAAATGAACTTCTGGCACATTTCTAGCCTCTTGCATCTTAGGAACTCGTTGAGTTCATTTGTCGCCAAGGCGAAATAAATGAAAGAGATGGAGGGAAATAATTCGGAACTGCGGTAAAATTTCCGCATCAAGCACCTAATATATCTTTGTGTGTGTGAATTGATGATAAAATATGGAGAATGCAGAATTCAAAAAGAAACAAACCGTGCAACAGCATGGCTTCAGAAGCATAAACAAAAAAGTTTGGCAAATCGCGTCGGAAAAAGAAAACGTATTGCAATCGCAATTCGTTGTTTAAAAAAAGTTAGTCTCTTAAACAAAACAAAAAATAAAAATATATATATATATATATATATATATATATATATATATATATATATATGTATATATGTATGTATGTTGTGAGGTATGGGTTTGGCCGACGAGACTCGGCGACCGTTGCCATGCACAGCCGCCGAGTTGAGGAGAAAGAAGTAGTAGCTCGAAGAGTTGTTTGTCCTGGCGGTTGGAATGAGCGGCCATGATTTGCATGTGTCTTAGATCAAATATTTAAGAGACGTTGGAACCTGGCAATATATGTATGTATAAAGGAACACTACGCCACGTTGTTTGGGAGTTCCTTTGCTAAGTGGCCGCTGACGCCGCATAGGAAAAGGACCGTCTTTCTGACAAAGCAAGCAGAACGGTACGATCCTTTTTTTGGGGAGGTCGTCCGCCGAGGGTGAGGCGAAAACAGAGGGAAAGGGGGAAGACGCTTCGCTTTCCGGAAATAGTTACTGCCGCGGAAAGAAGTCTCGGGCCACGCGGCAGGCGGCCAAACACCGCAGCGGCGCGCCAGCCGGTCGGCAGAAATCCTGCACGGCACCGTTCATCGAGAGTTAACACTCGCAATAAGTGCAGTCGCAGGCAAAATAACCTGGAACGCTCGAACGCATTTCGCCGCTCGCGTTAACACAATTCGATGGAGGTCAGTATGTACCCCACTCTACCTTTGCGCACCTCTTTACCCTGCACTTCGACCACGTGTGAGCTCGTTCAATGTCATTTTTACAGTGTTAATATTAATAGTATTAATATTGTTTATTTTATGTGCCCGAAAGAACCACGCGGGTCTTCACATTGGCGCACACACGAAGATAAATAGAAGACACACAACACACGCGCAGCATCAAATGTACGGGGAATACTTCGCACTAAATGTACTCTACAAAGTTTCGACTTTCCAGACTGTGTTACAGATGATTGCGGTGGTTCTCGAGCTAAAATAATTCTTTCCGCTTTTGTTTTTTGTTCTTTCTTACAGTATCGTAAGTGTGCGGGCTTATTAAGAGAAATATAACAGATTATGCTCGAATGTAGTACATTTTGCGGTATGGGCATATATGTGCAGCGAGTTCCCGAGAAATGGGAACCGTGTTTTTCGGTTTCGGTAAATAAACTAAGCTTCCCAGAAAGCTCAAATTTCGTGAGATTCTGACTATTGGCGACGTGCGCGACCGAAAGCGTCGCTGTGGTCGGCCTTCCACGATTGGCCGAACGCTGACTATGACGTCAGAAAAGGATTTATCATCGACGGAAATACAAGGAATGAAAGAACTTTAATTTTGACGGTGTTGGCAGTGTTCCTTTGAGAGAGCAATGATTTCAAGCTTCCACCATGCTATTTACAAACACCATCGAACTTGTTGTTTGCAAGGTAATGACGTCACAAGGGGGAACCATAGGAGGGCGCCACCAAAACATCTCGCCGCTAATAGCGGTTCGGATAGAACGCCAATGTTTGAGAACATTACGTCACCTGGATCAAAAGATAACTGAGAAAAACGAAATGTCTCTTTGCCGACGTCCAGCTAAGCGTAATATCGTTAAAACAACAAATGACACTGTAGGCGCCTGTAGTATCTATTTCAGTCATAAACGCTTGTCAGCAAGAAAGGTAATAATGTCCTCTCTCTTGCTGAGAAGTTTCTTTCTTTTTTTTTCTGCTGAAATAGATGTTGCATGCTCCCACAGTGTCATTTCTTGTTTTAACGATATTAGTCTTAGGTGGACGTCGGCTCATAAAGAAATTTCGTATTTCTCAATTATCTTTTGATCGAGGTAACATAATGTTCTCAAACTTTCGCGTTCTATCCCAACCGCAAGCGTCACATTCTCACTGAGTTTGAGCTTTCTGAAATGCACCGTTTTATTTACCCCGGCCGAAAAACACGGTTCTTGTATCTCGGAAGCTCCCTGTGAGTGTGAGTGTGCTCGTGTGCGTGTGTGCGTGTGTGTGTGGTCAGTTGGTTTGTGTAGTCACCCACACCAAATTGTAATAACTGAAGTTATGACGGGGGATCAGTGACCGAGTGTGTTAGGGCACCGCTGCTCGGGAGTACGTAGAATGAAAGCTCACGCTGCTGAACCAAGGCATCCTGGGTCCAATAGAGCTACTTCCAAAAATCCCTGCACGCAACACTGCGCGCCTTGCATTATGGGACCTCTTTGGCCCTCCAGAGGAGTGGGCGTGGATTCGGTTTCGTTTGTTCCGTTCACGAAGTAGTGTATCTCAGCACTGCATGAGAACAAAGTCGGCACTCGCTTGCATTGCACCCATTCATCTTCGTGAGAGCCCCCGTTGAAACACGGACCTCCAGCAGCCCTAAGGAAATGCCTAGACTTAGCGAGGAATAGGAGTAAGGCCTGCCGCGTCCCATACCTTTCTGGAAGCCTGGCTACCCGTGTAGAGAGAAGCATGACCTTCCCGGCTCACAGATAATTTACGAAGTCCAGGACATTGAGAATGGAACAGGATGATCGGTTCAGTCAACGCCTCCTCTATACGGTAATGCCTGTCAGATCATGCGCTTAACAATGGGTACCGGCGGACACTCCTCTTCTCTCTCTTCCCGCTACGTGGCGCCGCAGCCCGACCACACATCGCTCCAACAGTGACTGGGGCGAATGGGAGAGGGTAACCGGAAAGGGCATGATCCGGGCAAAAGCGCTCATGTGACAGGCATTACCCGATAAAGGAGGCGTTGGTTCAGTGTACTACTTCTTCCATCTTCTATCGTGGTTCAGAGTTTACCTGCGCACAAACTGTGGCACGTTGGGAGCCCCCAAACAAAAACGTACACCGGCATTATATTCGTATTGGTAGGCAGCAACAGAAACAGTATTATACGTTTAAGGAAAGTCACATGTTCGAAATAGCGAGCACTGTATTTGGTTGTGACGGGAGCTCGTGAAGTGATACAGAAAACTATAAACCGAAACTCTTGCCCATGAAATCCCACGATGCGTAGCGCGGCACTACGCCACTAGGATCGCCTCGATTTTGCGAGAGGTATATTCCCACCCCTCCCCTTTTCAATGTGGATGAGCATCGTGTACCGTCGCGTGTCCGTTTAATCACTGCTGCGTGATGCATTTGCAGGACCCAGGCTAGAAGTCGTGCTGCACCGACTAAATTTCGCATCTGCTAAGGAAACATCAAACGTTAGTTGAAGCTGCACAATTTCCCGCTGGTTGAAAATATACACGCAACACAATCATTTTACTGAGCGTTGAGGTGGCACAGTCGACATAGTCGTCCCATTACGTGCGTTTGTTAAAATACAAGCCGAGTATCTTAAATGTTTCAACGAGCTAACTTCAATTGCCGGCGACAGGAGTCTCCTATTGTTTGTTTGTTTGTTTTTTGTTTTTTTTTTTAAAGCTGCAGGTTTACATTTAGTCGGGTGTGGTGCTTCAAATCAGCGGCAACATTTCCAACAGCTAGTGAAAAAAAAAAAAAGAGGCGCTCAGCTCGGACAACTGGAAGTACCATAATTATTATTTAAACTCGGGAGAGAGAAATCAATTTATTTCAGTGTGCAGGCAAGCCGGTGCATATTAAAGGTGGTTCTCAATTCGAAGGTTGTTCCGCGTCGAAGTCTATCTTGTGAAAGTCGTCATATACCCCTAGAGATGCAAGTCACGCGCCACACCGGAATTTTCAATTCGTTCTTATCAGGAGCTCCCGACTGGAGCGAGCCCGAGCGCCGCGCCCTCTTCATTTCTATTATTATCATATCTTTGGCAAGACTAAACGGTTTCGGGTGACGGGGCGGGGGCGTCCGCCGCTTCTGGTGGCCACGCATTCGCGGTCGTAAATTCCGCAAGGTCCCCTCCGGAGGAGAAAGCGCAGCACGCGGGAACGACCCGTCTTCGCTTTTTGCTGTGTCGCTCGCTCTGTTTGTGTTTCTGCCTGCCCGCACCTCCCCTCACGTACGCGCACGCACGCGAGCGTCTGTGTGTTTCCGCCAGGGCGCGTCTGCATCGCTACAGACGCAGTCGAGAGAGACCGTCTGATGTGGCACTTCGGAAATTGGGGATGACTGCCGCCGTTCAGCAGAATGGCCTCATCCCATTTTGGGAAGGAATAGACGCACGGCGAGAGCGCGCGAAAAAAAAATATTCACGAAGCCTAGGCGAAGAAAACTCTCGAAAAGAACGGAATAGCGCGCAACAAGCAGAGAGAGAGACCGCTAGCGCCGATTCAGTCCTGCTGCTTTAAGTCTCGAGCTCGCCTTTTTTTATTTTTTTCGTCTTGCTCTTGCGTCTTTTCCTTCCGTGTGAGCTATTTTTTGTCTCCGGGGAAAGCGAAAAAAAAAGCGAGAGGTGTGTATGTATATATATAAAAACTGAAAATGAAATGCGTCTCGCCGAAGATGGAAGCGAAGAAGAAGTGCGAGCGCCTTTTGGGAGTCTCGAGCCAGGGGTACAGGTTGGGCGCGACCCTACTTGGACAGGCGTTTAAGATCTCCTGCCTCGAGACGTTGCCTGAAGACGGTGAACGGAGCGTCTCGTTTATGGGGGCTTTTTGTTTCTGACTTCAGCATGTATCGGAATCAACTTTTAAAGTACGAGCGGCACATGCACGAACGGTACCGCAGGTAACACGATTTACTCTAGTCAGTGGAGATCTTTAACAAACCGCTGCCGCCCGCCGCACTACCGGAGCCTTTGAAGCCCTTTTTAAACGCGCGCCCCTCGGTCACGGTATTACCCGGGCGAGCGCTTAAAAGCATGCTTCAAAGCAGCTGCTCAAAGGCTCCGGTAGCGCGTTAAGCGGAACGCGGTAACGGTTTTCTGAAAGTCCCTGTGAGAACGGCAGGGTGTTACCTTCGAACGTCCAGTTACCAGCACGCGCTCCATGCTTTCTGCCGTGCCCTCCCTTACAAAAAGTATTATGAGTTTCAATTAAAACTCATCGATATTTTTTTTTTTTTTTTGTAAGGGCTGGCTGCGCGCGTGAGCTTCATGCAGGTGCATGTGACGCCGAAGCCTCGTCGAAGATGAGAAGCTCGCACTGAGAGCGGGACAACGAAACTCCCCCCCTGCCGGCCTCACCTTGTCAAGGACAATGCCGTCTCGATATTTCACACTGCAGTCCTTTAGGCTGTTACCACTGAGGTAATATGCAACTTGCCCCCCTCGCCGGAATAACGAGACAAGTATTTTTGCTTTCAGATCTATCCTCAGCTGTACCTCTTAATCGTACTATATACAAACACGTTCTTTTTTTTCTTTGAATCGTCGTGACGCTCAGCCGCGATGAAGGTTTGTCAACAGGATGTCTTTGACGAGTTTGAGACGAGTGTTAGTTCAGTTTTCGTGCGGTGGCATAGACGCATTTAACTGTACTTTCCTTTTTTTTGCTGCGTAACGTGCGATCTCTGCAAACTTGACGGAATATAACGCATGACTGCAATCAGGGCATCTCACGGACGCCGTCCTGTCACTGCTCGTATAGGCAAGCACGCGCAGTTGCAAGTTGACCAAGTATTCCTCGATGCGCACGCTGCTTGTGCAGCCGTGCATGGAGTAAGCCTGCCTCCTTTGAAAGGCCTCAAGATCCTGTAAAATGAGACACAAAATGCTTCCTCCCATTGCGAAGCAACGCGAACTGCTTCGTCGTTGATGTGTGGTTTTTAGACTTCCGTATTCCACACTGTCGCTTGTTCCAGCCTTGTCTATCATTTTCGTACATTCAAACGAATAGGCATCTTGAGTCTGTAAAAGACGTTGCAGCCAGACGACCAAGCAAGAATTTACCTAACGAGAGTGCCATTAGCAAATTATAGGGTCAGAAATTGTGAAGCACGAATGGCACTGCTTCATGTTTGTTCGGGTGTCTCAAGGTGTCTGTCTTAGGGTGATGACTTTAGGCCATTCTGAGAACGGGCGCCTTCCCGCACGAGCTCTCACGCGTTTTGCTCAGCCAATGGAATAATGGGTATTTCTTTCGCGTTTTTTGCGGTTACAGACGCCCCCGGCTCCGCTCCATGGGATAGTTAATCCTTTCGCATTAATAATTCTATTTCACATTAAAATGCATATAGAAAAGAGCTGGCAAACGAAAGGATAAATGCTTGTATGTGGAGCCAGGCAGTCAGCAAAAAGCTATACATTCTTATACAATACTGTAAGCAAAGCACAAAAAACAAAAGGTATGACCGAGACAAATTATAAACAAAATGTCTATTCTGAAGTCTATTTAAACTGAAACAAAGTATAGCATAGTCCGGTTCGGGCTTTTTTTAATATCATCAGGATTAAGAATTATGATAGTGGATGTGTGAAGATGATTTCAATCAATAGACTTATAAGGTATGAATGCTTTAGAGTAAGTATTAGTGCGACACTGTGTAATCTCGACTTCATGTAGGTGATCGCTACGTGAAGAAATGTAAAAAGGTTCCAGTAAAAGTTCGGATTTCAGGATTGTGTTGTGAAAACATAATTGTTTTTAAATAAACATAAACGAAATTTTTTTTTTACGGCGTAAACAGCGATTGCACAAGAGGTTGTATTTTTTTACATATACTACACTTGATATACTGTGGTAATTAGAGAGAGTAAAGCGCACTGATCTGTTTTAACGCTGCCAAGATTCTCAGCGTTGGGTCCCAGATAGCAAAAACGCACTCAAGTTCTGGCCTCACTAGTGCTTTAAATTAAAACTTTTAAAGTTGAAGGTGCCTGGAAAAAAGCTACGTTTTAAGTAGCCAATGAGGCGGTTAGCGTTGGAACTGACATGCTCATGTGAGGTTAGCCCATGAGTCCCGTGTCCCGTGGTGGGTTTCATGGTGGGTTTCATGGTGGGTTTCATGGTGGGTTTCATGGTGAGTTTCATGGTGAGTTCATGGTGAGTTTCATGGTGAGTTCCATGGTGAGTTCCATGGTGAGTTCCATGGTGAGTTCCATGGTGAGTTCCATGGTGAGTTCATGGTGAGTTTCATGGTGCGTTTCATGGTGCGTTTCATGGTGCGTTTCATGGTGCGTTTCATGGTGCGTTCATGGTGCGTTTCATGGTGCGTTCCATGGTGCGTTCCATGGTGCGTTCCATGTGAGTTCCATGTGGGGACTCGCATAATAAGGCATGTCGTCGTAAGCAGCTACAAAGTAAGGCAACACACTCGAGCAGGCTCAAATGTAAATTTGTGAACCAGGCTTAACTCTGAACGTTGCAGTCCTCACGATTTGATGCACGCTCCTCTTGCCGCGTCTCTTCGAGCCCTTCCATGTCCACCAGCGGTCGCCATGTTGCGGCCCTCTTTACCGCCTCCTTACTCGATTATTTATCGTTCGGTAAGGTAACGGCTCCCCCTCTTCCTTTTTAATTTCGCCGACGCCACTTTTATTGGTTCGTCGATAACGAGGCCGGTCGGGGCAGCTGAACAATGGCCGCTGATGTCTTGACGGACGAGAAGCAGCCTGCTCTCGTCCGAAGCAGACGACCTCCTCCGAGAGGGGAAACGGGATCAGAAACAAACCCCGCCGGGGACGAAAACGAAACCAAAACAAGGTGTGGCGGTCTTTTTGGAGATACCAGACGACGAGTGATATATTAATTGCGGCCTTTCTTTTTCGCGCCCCTCTGGATCGCCGCTCTCTCTTTTCATCTTTTTTTTTTCTTTCTTCTGGCGTCTACCTTATTTTTTTTTACTTCTCTACTTTTAGGATGGTGAGAGGCGCAAAGAAAAAACGCGGAAGGTTTCTGTGCCGTATAGTTTCGGTTACGATTTCTGCCGTCCGTCATTGGGTCTGGATGTCTCTCGCGCGGCCGCATTCCGCCGCCGCCAGCGGCGCCGCTCTTGCTGGTTGGTGCATGTTATTTATCGTACGAGGGGGAGTTTGCCACGTTGAGACATTAAGGCTGTACGCCTCGGCCCCCGGATACATAGCCGGGATAGAGGCGAAGCGCGAGCGTTGTAAATCTGGCACCATGTGTTGTTGTCCCCAGAATCAATAATGTGGAAGAACCCTGCCGCCGACCGTGCAGCGTAGACGAAGCGCCGACGACCCCGCCACCGCTGCCGCTGCACGTCACTGCGCAAAGAGCGGAAACTACGACCCCTTTGAGCCAATCGGAGCGTCGAAGACGAAGCACGTGACAGCCCTCACGGAAGGTAGAGGTGCGAGAGCGTAACCCAAGCAGTTCGACAAGAGGGCAAGGAGGAAATTCCTTCTTCCCCTACTTTTACGTTTCCCAGATGTCACATTTCTTCCCCTGGCAGATGAGCACGTCAGTAGAAATTCGTACAGTAGCGGCTCTGCTTTGTCTCCCGCCCGTGGCTTTGACAGCACTGCGCGCCACTAGTGAGCTAGAGTACAGTCACGTGTCTCCCTCCGACGCGCTGATTGGCTCCCTGGGACCGTAGCCTTCGCAGTTTGCCAAGTTGCGGTGAGAGAGAGAGTTGTAGGAGCGTGTAATGTTCCAGCCGCTCGAGTTCGTCCACCGAGGCGGGCCTTTTCTCTTTGGCTTGTTCATTTTCTCTAAGGCGAGAGAGGACCTCCTGTTGTTTTGTGCGTAGTTGCTCGTCTTCTCCCCGTTTTGTTGTGTGTCCCCAACACGGCTTAGTGCTCTCTCGTCCGCGCATAGCTGCATACGTTTGGAAGTGGCCCCTCGTCCGTCTAGTGAGTGCGCGCACCATTTTGCGTTGCTGCGCGGAACACGGAGCGCCTATTGTCGGAGGAGCGTTTGTGGTGGCGCATGCACGACACGACGAGGACGAGAAGATTACTTTTTTTTTTCCTGCGATGAGTTTTGCATGTAGATAGGGCATGCCAACAATGTCCGCCGACTCGCATTCTTGAGATGGACAAAGTTCGACTTGTGCGGTACTCGGGTGTTCGTAAGTGTGTGTCAAGAGTGGGATACCTCTTGAGCCTTAAATTTACTCAAAAATATATTTGCACGGTCCCTAAATTTTATTGGTGCGACTGGTACATTGGTAATTATTTCCACGGGAGACAATAAACCAGTTTCACCAGCCAGTTTGACTACGTCTCCGCTGCCGCACTGCATCAAGAGGAGTGGCGTCACGAGGGTCAGCGGCACCCGGGGCGGTATAGCCCGCCATTACACCCCCCCCCCCCCCTCTCTCGCGTGACCCGCCGCGACTCCCCCTCCCCCCCCCCCCCCCCCCCCGCTCTCGTGCCCGCCACGACACCCCCCTGAGCGCTGCACCCGGGGCGGTCCGCCCCCCCCCCCCCCCCCCCCTTGTGACGCCACTGATCGAGAGTCTTTCTGCACGTGCGACGACCCTGCTGGAGGTATGCGCGTGTAGAGCACGGGACGGCTCGAGCCGACGCAAGCACGGCCGTCTGCCTCCTGGGAACTAAAGTTATGGCGGCGGTCACGCATGCGCCGAACGCTTAGTGTGATCGGTCTAATAATACGAATGAACTATTTGGATGGGATTACAAAGTGCACAAATATTTGGAGATTGTCGTCATTCATTTTACTATCGGGCCCTCTTTTCTTTTTGTGAAGAGTTGTGAAGTGTTATTTATGTATAACGCTTTGTCGTGCTCAAAAATAATGTTGATAAAATGCCGACGAGAGCACAATGCAGAGCGGCCTAAGTACAAACAATTAATTCTTACTGAACGCGAATTACGTCGAAATAGTCGTTTTCCCTTATGTAACGAGTTCTACGTGCTATACACTCCATTCTCTACGGCCTTCCTTTTTAGAGCACTGCTCTTAGGCGCCCGTTTCCGGCTTGAGTGGCGTTGGCGTCGGCGTAACCGTAAGGTCACGTGACCTCCCCCCCCCAGGTCACGGACCCCCAGGTCATGTGACCCCCCAGGTCAGGTGACCCCCCCGGTCAGGTGACCCCCCCCGGTCAGGTGACCCCCCGAGTTCACGTGAACCCCCCCCCCCCCCCCCTCCCGAGGTCACGCGACCCCCCGAGGTAACGTGACCTCCCTTGAGAAGGAGGAGGAGGGGGAGGAGGGAGAAGGAGGAGACGAGGGGAGGGGGTTGAAGGATGAGGAGAGGAGGAGGAGGTGAAGGAGGAGGGGGAGGAGGAGTAACAGGCAGGATCACGAGGTGAAGAGGAGGGAAGAGGGGTATACCCTCCCCTCAGTACCCTTCCCTCCTCCTCCTCAAGAGCTGCGCTCGAATTCGATGTTACAGGGAGTTGTAAACGGTTTTCATGTTCTTTTTATTCATACTTACCGTTTTCTTCGTGTCATCAATATGTCACGTGATGTCATCATCTATCTTATGGTTACAGATTAATGTCACCCTCCGAGCAGACATTAGCGATGGTTTCTCTACGTAAGGTCCAAGGTACAGAAGTCCGAGATACCTAATTCTAAAATACTTAAGTCCAAAATACCTGACGTAAGTAAGTCGAAACGACGTAAGTCCGAACGACGTAAGTCCAAACTACGGAAATCCGAAATGCCCAAGTCCAAGGTAACTAAGTCCAATATTTGAAAGTAAGCCGAAGGTACATAAGTAAGTTGAAGGTATACGTAAGTAAGTCGAATGTAAATACATCAGCCGAAGGAACATAAGTCCAAGGTACAGTCTCCAGCAATATAAAAGACCCGTTCGACGAGACAGTTTTAGGCGGCCGTGCTGGATGCCTTTTGGCCAGGCCCATAATGCTTGTGGTGAGGTAATAATGCAAAGCTTTGTTCCATTCCGCCTCTTATCGTGAAGTGTCTCTGGCCAAAACGTGTTTAGCACCGCCGTATAAACTGCCTCAGCGAATGGGTATTGCATATTGGTAACGGTACATGTAAGTCCAAGATATGTAAGAAACACTACAGGTCCGTTAATCAGCTATTACTGTGACTCTACTGTGTATTCAAACGGGGCTGCGCATTTCTTATTCCGTTCACACAATTATCACTTTTTTTAATGTGAGAGTATTAACTGTATCATGAAGCGAGCTGACGTCATCAGTTTGAAGCGCGAAAACTGCTCCTAGTTTCCGCCGCGATCCAATTAGGAGTGATTCGCCTTCGATTTCATTAGCTGGCGCGCGTAGACGGGGCTCCCATTGGCTGCTGCGCCATGGCCTCCGAGATCCCGAAGCGCGCGCGCGCTAGTACGCAGCAGACGACAGAGAGCGGACGAGCAGACGACTAAGAGAGCGGACGAGCGGCTTGCATGCTTTCGCATTCACAACTCATAAGAAATGCTTTGGTGTACCTCTAGCTTTCTTTTTTTTTTTCGGTGTTGAGCGCCGTATCTTCCACCTGTCTTAGTTAAAAAAAGCTATGTCCAAAAGTATACATCGGCTTCTATCTGGTATCTTTAATTGACAACTCATTTTTATTGTTATGATATCGGAAATAGCCGAGGCAACAGCATGAGCCGTCGCAATAAGAAAAATAATTTTTCTCGTCCACTCTGCCCACGTCAGCATTACAAATGACGACGGTCACACGGAAGAAATCGCTTATGCAGTTCTTCGCCTTTCATAGGACTGGAGCGAAAGCTACCGGCGCGAGCTCTCGTCTCACCGACACCTGTTCCTACAATTGCTGACCTCACTAAATTTCGTTGCCATAAAAGAATAGGTATATATTAGCCAATCTAATACTCGGTGGCGCCCTAAAAAAAAAACCTTTTTGCGTACAGTTCGTACATATTATCTGTGTTGCGTGTACACGTTCAGACAGCCGGAAGTTGGACGGCCTCAGTAATCGTCTGCTGTCTCAGACTGCCAGCCCGGGGCCTTTAACGTGCATTACGCAGGAGTGATACACAACCGCACGCCGGTACGATGCTCATCCCGATCGAAACGGGTAGGGTGGGGATTGCGCGAGGTTTCGCTCCACGTGCTCCGATCTGGTGTGCGCTAGCCCACTCAGCCACTGATCCACCCACTTCGTACACTGCGAGAGAGTAAAGATTTTGCAAGATCTGGTTGTCGGAGGAGACAAAGTCTTCTCCGTTTGAACCCTGTGTGCGTTTTGATTAAAAAAGAAACAAAAAAAAAAACGTAGCTTGGTAAATGCCTACATAATATACAATGTCTGAATTGTACGGGCACCAGTGTGCGCGCAGAGTCTGGAACACATGCACACGCGTTCTCACAAACAAAACAAGTTTCGTTCAGACCCCGCGGGTACCTTACATCGCATACGCTGCTAACCCAGAACGGTGGACAGAGAAAAGGAACGTGCGGAAAACACGTAAACCAAAACAAAGAAGAACGAAAATTCTCATGGTTCCCGTCGGCTTCTTTCGTCTTCTCTTTGACTACTTCGTTTGTTTGTTTGTTTGTTTTTGCACCCCTTTGGATTAGGCTGAAAGCGAAGTTGTGCTGGCGCAGCCGCCACCGACCACCCCGCGAGCGCGCGCGTGGAAGGTTTGCGGCGGGTCGTCTCGTCACTCAGACAAAACGGATGGTCCCGTTCCGAGAGCGACGCTCCGTTCAGGTGGGCGGACACGGGGGAGGAGGGGATTTCCCAATCGCGTGTCGAGTGCCCCTTCCCGAGAATGTTTGCTTAGCTCCTCGCCCCACTCATCGGCGCTTCCGATGCACGCGAGAAAACGCTAAAGCCAAGGCGTCCTCCTGGCGCAGGATCCGACTCGCCCGGTCTGTCGGCCGCGAGAAAGAAAAAAAAAACAAAAACGGACACCCCTTAAAGCGAGCACGCGCGCCGCGGCAGAATTCGGTTAATAGAGACTCTCGGAATTATATTGCACGCACGCTCGAACGAGTAATCGGATAAGTCGTAATTAATTGCTTTTACGGTGTTCCGGGGACTGCTCGATTAATTCTTACACGTGCGGTGATGAGGAAGGGGGTGGTTTTGGTCACTTTTTTGGAGCGATTGCGTTAGTTTGTATTCCAGCGAAAACTTGTGTAGTTGGATTACTTTCTTTTCGTGCGACACCTCTATCTGAGCAATTTGGTGTCTTTTTTTTTTTTTTTATTAATGACAACTATACCTTCCTTTCTTCATTTTGTTTAAGCATTTTGCGATTTGGACGAGGGATGCCCTAGAACCATTTCGAGTGTGGGGAAGAGCCCGTAACGAAGGCAATTGCTGTGAGGAAAAAAAATGGTTGAAGGCGTTTTTTGACGTGTAGGCGAAGACTGTGCCGCTGTAGCGGAACGAGGTCCTCGCCGGCGGACGCTAAACGGAAGCCGGGGCACCAGAGCAGCGGTCGCCCGAAAACCGGAACGCGTCATCATCCCGACCGAGGAGTCAACCGGATCGCCACTTTCTCGCCGGTGCACGCAGGGGCGACCGGCGAAACAAAAAAAGGCGAGCGTTGCGGGTGGCGCAATTTCCCCGCGCGGCGTCGTCGGATCTGGGAGTGGTCGCTTGTTTTCACTCGGCTTTCTATAGTTTTTTTTTTTTTTTTTCTCTAGCCGGTTCCGTTTTCTGCGTGAGAGGGCACCGCGGCATTTCCGGATGAAGACAACACCGACGACGCCATGGCGTTTATTATTATGATTCTTTCTCTTCTCATCCACCTGGCGATGAGAAAGTTGTCTGTGTGGTCTAGCTGTCAGCGCCCCCGCCCCCCACCCTTTTTTTTCTTCTTTTTTTGCCGTCGCTGTCCCAAGCGGGAAAAAAAATTGTTTGTTCTCTTAGTCACGCCGACGGCCGCTCGCGGTGTAGCCTGCATCCAGGGGGGCGCCAAACTGGACGAGTGGGCGACGTCGGCTTAGAGCGAGGGTTCAAAGGGAGCTTTACGAGGAGTCACGCCGGACGTCTGACTCAAGATCGAGCAATTTCTTTTTTTAAGTAGACCGGATTTTGAATCAACTTCTTTGCTCGGTGCTCGTGAGCAGCTGAAACTGAAGTCACCCGGAGGCATACATAGAAGAGGCTCGTGGAGTAAGTCAACAGCCTCGTTAAGTAAATCTGGAAGCCGGTGAAAAGCTAGTGCGTGAATCACTGAGCTGTATTTACCTAAGCCTCCCCCCCCCTCTTTTTATCGCTCCTCTCCCCCCGCAAACCCGGCGATGTAACTTCCATGAAAACGCACCAACCGGAGTGCCGAAATTGACCTGTTGACTTACTCCACAAGTTTTCCGAACACTCGGCCGGGAGATAAGCGTCCGGGTGGAAAGCTCGCGCTGCAGGAACGGAGGAATTGTTCCTACATTCAATGCCCCTTCCCGTTTCCCGTATTTTGATGCGGAGGAGCATTGTACCGTACTTCGTTTCCGCTGCAGTCGACGCTACGAGCCCATGAGATCGGTCAATCGAGCAGTGCGAAAAGTCCTGCGTCACGATGGGCATCGTCTTTTTGTGGCGGAAATATCCCCGGTTAAGCCAATCATACTCGGCGGCCAATCAAACAATCGTGGTAAGGTTGTTTCGGGTCCTCGCGTATATGTTCGTTCGTATTTTCTACTTTGAGTGCGCTCTTACCTATGGTGAAACGAAGTGTAGAGTTCGAGATATCGGGTGGGCGGTAGTGCTTGGGGTGGGTCGTAATGATTTATTGCAATGAATTGAGATCCTTTACTTCATGACCAACATTGCAAAACATTTCGTTTTAGCTTCGTCGCGAAGCTTCACGTAGTGTCTGATCGTTAATGGTGTCACAAACGCGCCCGAACATCGATCCTGCCACCATGGGTGTGCGTAAAGGTTGCTTGCCCCCAATGCGCGTGGGCACACAAGAATGCCAGCTTTACAGGGGCTAATATCGAGGCAAATGCGAAAAGGTCGTGAGGTATAAAATGTATTTATTATGAATAGTGAAATATTAAATTTGGTATTTTATATATTTCTTCTTGTGAATATTGCGTATCTTTTTACTATCATTTGCAGAAATGTTCGGTTTTTGAAAACTAACTTAATAAACCAAACGCACAAAAAAAAACAAAAAAACATGGGTCCCTGGTTTGACACCAGGACCAGGCGGATTTTTTCGGTCACGCACCAGTCACCTAGCTGTGTTTGAAGATTTGTGTTTGTCCTTTGTCCCCCTTTTCACCTTCTCTAGGGATTACTATCATCCTTCTTGTCCAGCTCGCTTGCACCTTTGCATTAAATTCAATATTAAAGTATACGTTCTCAAGTTTTTTCATGTCTTAATTATTAAATTTTCATTATTTCACGCGTAGAGAGAGGTCAATGGAGTTCAGTAGGCACGTAAAGTCCCTCACCCCTTGAATTCACCCAGAAAGACTACAAAATGAGCCGTATTTCCTTTTGACAGGGTCCTCTTCTATACCTGCTTGTGATTAGAAAACCTACTTCGTAAATGAAAGAAAAACGTTTATCCAGTTCAATACAAAAGACATCCCACTAGTTTTCGCGTAACCAAAAAAAAAAAAAACTCTTATGGAAATATAAAATTTTTAAAAATTTCAACGGGTCAATAATTTGTTTCTTGTACAGTAACGCGATCATGGTCAACATAACCTAGAGAATTTGATGCTCGTAAAAACTTCAAGTGAAATGCAAAAAAAAAAAAGCTCCAATGTGGTTTTTACGTTAAAAGCGCCGCGTGGTGTACGTCCTTACGCGAAAAAAAAAAAAAACAGGACATTGAAACGCATTGAAGAGAACTTGTACCGCGCCGTATCTAATTATCTCATTTGTACAGAATTCTTAAGTACAAACTTTTTCTCTCCTTCTTGCGCCCGTTCCAGATGGTATAGATGGTAGTCCTCCCGCTTTGCCGCGATCGTGCTCAGCAGTCAGCAGCGTTGTTAGCGCTGTTTTTGTCTATTTATTATTTATTTATTTTATTTTTTTTTTTTTGGGGGGGGGGGGGGGGGGGAAGCACGGCAGAGCAAGACAAGCTGCCTCCGACGGTGGGCAGCAGCAGACACGCGAAAAACAAAGCACCGGGATTCATGGCATCGACGCGGCGAACGCCAAAGGATGCAGGTAATTTAATAGGGGCTGCCAGAAGGCCGGGACTGGGTCTGCCCTACCTTGTTTTGTACTTGCAAGCTCGCAACCGCAGCGCCGCCAAAGCATCGGCCAGTGCGCGTGTGGCCAGACGAAAACATCTTCCTCCGCCGTCTGCAAACAAAGCGGCGAAGTCTGGCGGTAGCCCTGCAGATTTAGAATACGAAACCTGCGGCAGATATTTTTTTTTTCTTTCTTTCTTTTTTTTCCGAAACAGTAAGGCGGCGAGGTGCAAACGCGAGACGCAAACTCTGCGTTGGAATAAATAATTCGCGGCGTATTTTGTTTGCTTGAGGGCGCACGCGGACGAGGATATATAGGTGCCCGTGTACGTGTGTGTTCGCCACATATCCAACAATGTGTTCTCTCTGTGCTCGGTTCCCACGGACGGTGTGCGAACCTGATGGACGTCGGAAGAAGGCCGGTAGACCCCGGTGTATATGGACAATGCAAAACAGGCAAGAAGAGGTTTGGGTGCTTGTTTGCTGCGAGGAATCCTGATTGAGGAGAATTTCCCCCCTCGAATCTTTACTAGGGCTGGGTACTCAATCGATTATCCTGCCGATTAATTGATTAATGCTTTAATCGCGGTCACTTTCTTTATCAACGTAATCGATTAAAATTTGGCTAACAAAAAAAAAGACAGCTTTTTTACGTTTTCACCACGCAGATGTAGGACCAGTACACCTGTATGAAGGCAGACTTTACGTGAACTTTTGACCTAATGTAATCTATAGGGGCGAGATTTATAACTCCAAACAAGTGGAGAAAGCTATATGTGTCCCATCCACTTCAATGCCGCTCAAGTGTCCTCTTAGCGCAGCAGACACTACTTTGAACAATCTCGGGAGTTTGCCACTGCCGGAGAGTTTCAACGAACCTCTTTGCTTCTGCGGCTGAAGTAATGATTTGTGAGTGTGGGTGTCTTGATTTTTCTGAACTGCACTTCAAGGTTGATTTAAAATGCGAAATTGTTCATCGTGCTGTTTATAACATATTCAGCTAAGGCAAACAATATAATTTTTACTATTTTGACGAGAATGAACAAAACCGATTAATCGATTAATTAATCGATTACAGGGTGGGGATTAATAGGATTAAAACTTCTAATCGACGCCCAGCCGTAAACCTTACTATGTTTTGTGCGAATCAGCCATTGTTATGTTGGTTGTTTTATACGTAAACATTAAAAAAGAACCGTTAGTCTTGTATGGAATACGCTTGAAACTTGTTTAGCTGGAGTTGAGCATAAGAGCTGTAGATCAAATAATTAAACATGCATTATTACGACTTTGGGACTTTAGCCCTATGATGTTGCGTAACTTAAACATTTTTGTCGCTGAAAAAAAAAAAACGCGCGATAATCAGGTGCTTACGTCACAAATTATTTATGGACTTCTTCTTTTTTTTTAATTTTAAAGCGAGTTTAAATTTTCAAACGTGCTGAGGTAAAAAAAAAACAAGGAACTAAGCTTCGTTTTACAAAGGTTTCAAGCCTTCTAAGAGCACAAATAACGCTACGAATAATTGTACTATCGTGCATTCGGCTCAATATTAACAAATGTAAAGATATGAAGGTTTATCGTCGTAACTCGTCCCCATCGTCATGCTCAATTCGTAACACGTCCAACTGCAGAGTGTGACATCTCACAAATATCTTGGTTTTCACATAACTTCTAACGTGTCATGAAAAACTTGTTCTGATCACATTATCGCTAGCGCTAATTTTATGCTTGGGTATCTGAAACGAAATTTTACCTCAACCCCCCGTGACATTAGAACTACTTTTGTAGATATAAGCTTGAATATGCAGCATGAATCTGGGACCCCGGCCACACGACACTGGTGACTAGCCTCGAAGCTCCGCAAAATCTTTGGCGCACGTTTAATTTAAGTTGTAACTATCATCGCTCCGCTAGTGCCTTGTCTATGAAAACAACTTTATCCCTTCCTCTCCTTTCCTTACGTCGTAAAGTATCTCGTTTGTTTCATCTATACAAAATTTATCATTCTAACGCTTTACTGAAAAGTAAATTATTCCAAAACAGTAAATGAACAAAAGTGCATGTCCATAATAATGGTGATGTCTCCGGAAAGCCTGCCCATTGGCGGGTGCCAAAGGCCGTTAAAGATGCAACCCAGGGAAGTGGTACGAACAACGCTGCGTCCCCATCTATATTTGAGACCTCTATACGTTCTCCTGTGTCGGCTCTTGTTGTCCGGTATCGGTAGATTCGCCAGCAATGGCGAAATGGCTCTTCGGAAGTGGTCTGTTGCCGAGAAGCATACGGCTAAACAGCCGTGCAGCGTGCCCAATGTTCGCTCGCCTTTCGAATGAGAAGAAAGCGGTGAGTTTGAGCTCGTGCCCTTCTAAGCTGGCCCATCTGCGCGTGTTCGACTATACACCATTTCCGTGATTACAAGTCCTCGGCGCAGCGTGCGATCTCCTCAGCCAAGCACGCGCATCTTCGTCGCTTCGGAAAGCGAGAAAATCACACGTTCTACGCACGAACACTGAAATAAGAACCCTGGAATAGACCGGTCTCACCAAACGTTCGGCGCATGCGTGAAGCCCGCCATAACTTTAGTTCACATGAGGCAGGCGGCAGTGATCGAGACGGCTCGTGCCGCCTCGTGGTTTTCACGCGCAGAGTTCCAGCGAGGTTCGGGCACGTGCAGAAAGACTAAAGTTCCCTCGATGCATTGCGGCAGCGGTGGCGTAGTCAAACTGGCCGGTGAGATCGGTCTATAGGAACACTGAAAGAAGGCGAAAGCTCGCTCCGGAAGCATATGCTCAAAGCCATGCAAGAGTCGGCAAAAGAATTATACTGAGAATAAAGAAATCATCGACGAATACGTATTATTAGATGATGTGGTGGGAATGTTTCAGCATGAACCGCATCCTCTCGTGCTGACATCTTCCATTCACCACTGGATGTTTTTTGATAATAAAAGAAAATTAAGAGACGAGTGCACGTTTGCTATAGTCGTTTATATCGGGCTTATGTCGCGCGAAAACGAAAAGCCTTCTCAAACAGCGACCCTCTTCAGCAAACCATGACACCTCTACGGCAAACCACATACAAACACACATGGTACGGGACAGCAAGCAGCGGCAAACGAACCTACGGAGCAAATAAAGAAGAAAAAAAAAATCAAGCACCGCGGCTTCGAAACAAGACAAACCAAAAACTACCGAAAAGGCGTGTTCAAAGAAACGGGCATACCTGTGGCATCTGTCTCACCGCACGGGAGGGGGGAAAAAAGATACGTGAGGTTATGTCAATATAGAGGTTAGAGCTTGAAAATAGAGTCGTCCGCCTTCTTTCTTGTTTTATGTTTGTTTTTTCCTCCGCGAGCCGGCCAGCCTCCCTCCCCCTCGCAGTGCAGCGAACCAGCGAGCAGAGCGGGAGTGGAAGGCAGCAGCAGCGGCAGTCCTGGGGAAGGGGAATCGGAAGAAAAATCGAGGCGCGGCCGGCTTCCAAGGCAGGGGGAGAAGAAAAAGTTGTTCTCTCGCGGCGAACACGAAGAGGATGACGCCGCCGCGAAATCCATTAATCACTCGAAATTACGATAATCGGTCGATTGGATCTTCCTCGGTGGTCTCGCCGCCGTCGCTGCTGCCCGGGCCGCGCTGTGCCCTGCGCTCTCGTCTTTGCAGCGGCAAGCTGTAACCCGGCTGCCTGCTGCCCGCTCTGCTTTGCTACCTTGCAGTTCAACGTCTTTGTCGTCTTCTCTATATGCCGTCCTAGTTCGCTTTCTTTTTTTTTCTCTTTTTTTTTCCGTTGCGCTTGCGTTCCATACGTTCTCCCATTCCGATTTTGAACATCGAGAGTTATTTTTGAGGTTCATGTAATGTAGCTTGTTCGAAAAAAGAAAACTTTTGCCATGTTTGTTCTGTAGGTTTTGTATTCAGGCTTTTGCAAATTTTGTTTCGTGCCTTCTTCCTTTTTATGGGTGTCCGTACACCTCCAAGCAATGGACTACTTTTAACCCCCGTCCCTGCCCGTTTCAATCTGGGTGATCATTATAACATCCCATGCTCAGCACTCACTCGTAGACGTACAGCGAGGTTGTCGCACGTGCAGAAAGGCTCGATGCATTGCGGCAGCGTCACAGACCGACCTAGTGACATCGGTTCTAGACGCGATGCACTGCGGTGGCGTTGTAGTAGACCAACGTTCTCAATAGCCAAACTGGCTGGCGAGAAGGGTGACCCGTTGGAAGCTTGCTTCGCTGCCAGCACCATGTCAAACGCCAAACTCGTGGATATTTCGTCCTGCGAGTTCCGAAAGCCGAAAGCAGAGGGGATACTTCTCGTGCAAGCAGCGTCAACGGGCAGTTTCGTAACAGGGGTATTATACCCCTGTTACACGGGCACACTTAACCGCGGTTAACTCAGCTTAACTGCTGTTACGTGGCACCACTGATACCGCACTATACTCTGGGAGAGCTATTTTAGATGAAGTGAAGAGCGCGCGTGCACTGCTTTGATGGGTGCTCAAGGTGCTCAAGCGCACGTTCGCCCATAGCTTTGACTGCATAGCCGCAGAATGTTGTCCGCAAGTATTGTGCGCTAACTGTGGCTTAGCGTAACCGCAGTTAAGTGTGCCCGTGTAACAGGGGTATAACAGGGGTATAATCTAGTAACGCTGGCAATCGGGGACGGTGTTTCCATTCGCACGTAAAAGCAAACGCATTCGCCGCGGCGCGCGAAGGCGCGAGTGCAGTGGCGCGCCCTCGGCGGCCTTCAAAATGTGTGGGCAAGTAAGGACGGTTCCTCGATTCCTGCCATGCTGCGCCATTCGACGGCGTTTGTCAGAAACGGGATTGAATCTTCGACACACTTGCTCCGTAGCGAGGCGGCCGTCGCTCAGACGCCTCTCTCTTCTTCCAACGCGCAGCTTCACATGGGGCCCCGCAGACAAACGCCGATAAGTATAAGGCCTGTCAAACACTCTGCGCTTACCACGTCTTTGTCAACACGATCAAGTTCGTGTAATGTTTTTTTTTTTTTTTTTCTTGCGCATCTTTCTTTTACCACGAGGTCGAAGGCGCAGCGCGCCTTCGACCCAGTCGAATCATCTGAGAAAATGACACCGTGGTACCACCGAGTGGCTTCCTTGTCGACGACGCAGTTCATGTTGGGCGTCGCGAGCCCACAGTCCCGACTCGTCCCTGGACGAGAACAACAGGCGGGTCAGAGCGACGTTATAACTGTCGCGGGGGGCGCCCCCAATGATGACGCTGGGAAAACAGACGTAAGTGCCAAAGTGACGCTGATGAATGACGCCGATACAGCCCCAGCGCGCGTGCTGTATTGGCGGCAATGGAGGGAGTACCTTCGGTTTGTTCGCCGATTGACCGCGCGGGGACGCCATCCATCACACGTGCACGTCTTTTTTCGGTCGCGCGCTGAGCTGCCCTGGACGACGTCGTACACCGGCGACGCTCTGCCCCGGCGCCTGGCTGTTTGTTCCGTCCGAAAGCAAATCACCTTTGTCTTTCGCGTGTCTCCCTGGGACAAGCTCGCTTCGAAGCTGAGTTTTGCGTGTACCTGTTACTGCGTCAAAGCGTTTTGTTTTGCGTCAATTACCTTTGTTGATGTTTTTTTTTATTTTACTTTTAGGTTTTGCGGCGGATGGCCTGACTTTTTTCTTGTAGGGTAGGGGTGGATAGTTAATTTATCCGGTAAATATGGCGGCCAAAATCTCCTACGCTAGGCTTAGCCGTAAGATGTCTTCGCTAAATGTCCCGGTGTCGCGCGACATTGTGACGTCCTGGTGGCACGACACGTTATGCCATTACTTTGCGTGATACTGTGACTTCGCATCACATAATAGTTGGTGTTCTGTGTGATCGTTTCTCTGTGTAACGATGCTTCATTCAGCTGCTCGACTGTGGCCGCAGTCCATTTGCTCAACACAACAATAAACCGAGAATGTTTCTTTTTTTTTCTTTTTTGCTTTTTATATTAGCACATTGTTTGCAAACACGAGATATGTAAGCACCGCACACCCTGAACCAGCCTCGAGTCTTCAAAAAGCGAGCGAAGCAGGCGCCGCCCAGCGCGTACGCTAAAGATGGCACTTGCAGCATGCAGGCATACGAAAGTGGTCTATGCAACCATCCTGTAGAACGATCCGACCAAATCAAGAGCTCGTCCGGGGGAACCCGGTCTAGTTTGATCCCAACCCACTGGTCAAGAAAGGGTGCGGCGGCAAAGAGAGACGCACGCATCAGCGGCGTTTCGTTCCTGCCCGGAGAGCGAGTCGAATGGCCCGCGCTACCTTGGAGGTCCCCGTTGCCCACCGGCTCGCTGGAACCTAGTTATCTGCCTTTGGTTCCGTCTGTTCCGGGGGAGGCGTACCGCCGCGTGCTGGTAATTGTTTTGCCCGCTCCCGTGGAAACCACGCGCGCGAGGCCTGCCTTGGGAGCGCCGGGATCTCCCTCCTTCTCTCTCTCTTCGTGCGCGGAGATGGTCTGCCTCTCGCCCACCCCCGCCCATTGGGCCAACGTCTTCATCGGTGCGCCGCTGCTAATGTCGCGGGTAACGCGCGGACTCGGCGTTGCAGTTTCTGGAAATGAAGAGGAACGAACTTTAAATGGCGGAACGCAAGTTCGTCAGCTTCTCTGGCGGGGTTGTGGTGAAGTCAATATGCCGAGCTCTGATTGTTTCTGATTGAAGGATAGTGGGTAGACTGCAAGGCAGCTTGCTTTGAGGTATACCCACAATCCTAGAATCAAAGCCAATCAGAACTCGGCATCGTTCTGACGTCTCCGCAACCCCTGTGCAAGAAGCAGACGATTTCCTCTCCGCATAGATGCACGATATACACATTCGCACAGCTGTCTAGAAGACGGGGGTCGCCGTCCGGTAGATTTTCTTTCTGATATACGGATTACTAACTTTGGTTTATCCCACTAACCTATACGAAGAAGAGGGGCGAGAAACAGAGAAAGAGGAGAAAATAAGAGCGCGCGTGGACGTCAGCGCTTGAGTTCTCATTGGAAGGATAGGGGGTACACGCAAAGGCTAGCGCCTTTGTCTCCGACTCATCGTTCGAACGCGTTAGAGCACTGGCGTCCGGCGTTCGAACGCCAAACACTGCGCAGGTAGCATGTGACGCTCTTGTTCTCTCCGATTGAAGGGAGACAAGGGTAGAGACAAAAGCAGCTCGTCTACCCACTAATCCTTCCAATCAGAGCTCGGCGATCCGACGTCTCTGCAAGCTCCCGTCTCCTCCTCTCCCTCAGTTTCTCTCTGTATGGGCGTTTTGGAAATGAAAATACCGACATGAGCCCGTATCACCGCCAAAGCGAAGGTCGTCGCTGCCCGACCTAGCGTCGTCCTCCTTGTCACTCAACGCACAATACCTTCGCTCAAAAAAAAAAAAAAAAGTGTCGTGTGTATGTGTGCGTGTGGCAGGGGGCCTTGGGCAGTTGGATATCCGTTGCCCAGCCCGGGGAGAAAGTGAGAGTTGCTAAGAAGTAAATTATTCGCGTCTCATTTAATTGTTTCACTCTCGCGTGGTTGACGCGTGTGGAAGCGGGGTGAGATGGGATTCCAACTGGAAGGAAGCGCCGAAAGACGGGGACAAAAGAAGACGTTAACAACGACACGAGACGCCATGAACAGCCAACTAGTCATGAACAACCAACTAGCCCAACTTAACATTCTGATCGAATTCCAATTTTTAGGGCTGCTCTTATCATTGTCGACGGCACGTTGAGCCTTGTCGCGATTCGTGTATGGCCGTTGGGCGTACACAAATCACTCCTTTCTCACTGTCACGTCTTTCTTTCATACAATAAAGAGGGTCCATATCACATGAGCGAATGACATTTTAGCGAACAGCGACGTTTGAGCGAATTGACGTTTTAGCGAATAACGGGGGTGCGCGTTAACCCATCCGCCGCGCTGCGCTTACGCCGCTTCGCGGCGACAGTCTTTGTCGGCTCATTACAAAAATGTGAGCCCATTTGGCCCACCCGAAAACGCCGCTTCGCGGTGTCCGACTATTCGCTAAAGTGTCATTCGGTGAAACGTGGGCGTTCGCTAAAATGTCATTCAATCAAGTGAGTGCCTCCCCAATAAAGAAGGCCAAGTCTTTCTTTCATACAATAAAAAAGGCGCGCGAAAAAAAATTTTTTTTTTCAGGTAGAAACGGAAAGCTTGCGCTAATATATCGATCTTTGTTTTTAATTGTTGGAGTGTCCCCACCTTAATTAAGGAGTCAATGGCTGCTTTAATATTAATTCAATCATAGCGCATTCAATTGAAATGAGACCTATATGATTATCTATATGAGGGACAAAGAGGTGCCAAACCGTCGTATGCAGAATAGACATCTTGCAAAATCGAAGCGATCCCAGCGGCGTCGCCCCACAAAACATCTTGGGTACATTTTCGTCACCTTTTCGGTTTTGAATTGCCACTGCATGCATTTTCTGCATTTTCGCACTGCACTGCATGCATTTTCTACACTGCATGCATTTTCGAATACCCGATTTTCCTTAAATGTATGCTGTTTCCTACGAATACGAATAGAACGCTGGGGCACGTTCTTTGGGGCACCCAACGTACCAGGAATTTGTGCACGGGTAAACAAAACAAAAAAGAAGTGTACTGAGACGATCGTCCCGTTCCATCGTCTCAATGGCTTAAGCTTCTTAAATGATCCTTGACTGGGGGTGTCATGCTGCACTCTGGAGCGGTAGCCGGGTCGTCAGAAAGGTATACGGGACGCAGCAGGGCTAACTAACTCTTACTCCTCGCTAAGTCTAGGCAGGTTTTTACGGCCGCTGGAGGTCCGTGTTTCACGAGGGCTGTCACGAAGATGAACGGGTGCATTGCAAACAAGCGCCAACTTTATTTTCATGCAGTGCTGAGGTGCACTAAGGGCAATCGAAATCATGCTGCTCCTCTCCATAGCCGAAGATATCCCATTATGCAACGCGCGCAGTGTTGCATGCAGGGATTTTCGGAAGTAGTCGATTGCGTTGTACTCCCATCTCAGCTTTGCAGGCACGATTAGCCTTAGCCATGTTCTTGTTTAATACTTTTTCTTCTTTTTTTTCTTATCGAAGTTTTTGCAACTGGCAAAGTTTTCTCTAAGCGTCTCGGGGTCCTCCCTCCGGTACCTGATGTTTTTCTTTCACCGTTGCGTTGCGTGGCCGGCGGAGCTCCCGGTGCAGCTTGTTGGCAGCGGGCCAACTCTCTTCGACCGTGGCACGCTTCACTTTTCAAGACTAAATCAAAGTTGGCTTCAGTAAGAATGTAGTTCTGCGGTCATAAAATATGAGGATTTGAGACTGTGTGACGTTTCTCAACCATCCTGCTTGCGCACTTTCTCTTTTGGCGAACCTTAAAAGAGATGATGCGCTTGGCTTTCTTTTTTCTTTCTTTTTTTTTTAATAATAGTGTAACTTCATTTTCTAAACCTGCTGATTGAACGAGGTTCATCAATTTTCCTAGCTAACCGTAGTCTCGGTTATTTAAAACGTAACCTTAATTCTGCCCCATCTTCTCTTGAACGACTAACATACGTCACGCTTGTTCGACCGATCCTGGAATACGCTTGTAGCATTTGGAACCCTCATTTTCATTACTTATCTGCTTCACTGGAAGCACTCCAAAACCGAGCCGTTCGTTTCATTTTTTCTAATTACTCACGTCATACCAGTATAACTAACCTTAAAACTTGTGCTGACCTTCATTCACTTGAGATACATCGCAGGGTATCAAAGCTACGTCTTCTGCATAAAATTTACTACTCCCCATCACTTCACTCATCACCTCCCTCTCAACCGTTTTATGTTCCAGCACGCATTGATAACTCATGTAAGATTAAACTTATTTCTTGTAAGTCATCCTTGTTTTTCTGCTCGTTTTTGCCATCCGCCATTGCTGACTGGAACGACTTGCCCGATAACATTGTTTGTCAACGTGATCAAGTTCTTTTTCGCCAAGATTTAACTACTTTTCGGGGCCCTTGATGCATGCCTACTTAAGTGTGGTTGATTTTGTTGTTTTCGTGCTCTGTACTTTCGATTTATTCTGCTTTGCAACCCCCCCCCCCCCCCCTTCCTTGCATAATGCCCCTTGAGGGCGTGTAAGGTATTTAAATAAATAAATAAATAAATATCCAATGGCTTACCCTACCAGGATCTTAAACCACTTTTGAGGAAATATATTTTTCCCGCATGGCAGCTGGAGTGGAATACGAAGTGCAACAACAAACTCCTTATTCTCAAACCCGGTCTGGACCTTTGGGAGAGCCCTTATAACAGAGAACGTCGTGTGGAGGTTCTTCTTTGCCGCCTAAGAATAGGGTCACTCCCGATCGACACATGAGCATCTGCTTCGTGGGGAAGATGTTTCACTACGCGTCCTTTGTGGAGCGCTTTTGTTCATTTTACACATATTATGGCATTGTTCGTCTCATCATCCACTATGTCAAGCATGTTTCCCTGGACTTTTTAGAGATCGCCTTTCATTTCACCCCCGATTCTGCTTGGAGATAAACGTTTAGTTCCGCTCAGCCGTGTTTTTTTTTTTTTTTTTACTTTTTGAAACAAATTGGTTTATTTATATAACTTGTTACTTTGCAGCCCCGGAGTAGTCTTTGTTATAGTATATGGCCCCAACTACGCTCAGTTTTGGCGAACTATAGCTTTCGTTGTTGCTGCGTCCATAAACTCCTAATCATCATCACCCTGCTGATTGAATACGTCATAAATAATGACAAATAATGGAAAGCTCGTGTCCATAATACCGCAGAGTTCAAGATAGAAATTAACGTTGACGTTTATGTATTAGAGACAACACAACGCCTTCGAGGCCGTTTCCCAGTGGAAAATCTTTACTTGTATAAGAAATTTATTGGCCCAATAAGCGTATGTGACCAAATAACATCACATAGGAGCATATAACAACCCTATAAGAACGTATAAGAACATTATAAGATTATGTAAAAAATTATTAAAAAAACTTCTATATATTATATCTTTTTATATGTTCTTATAAGGTTCTTTTCGATGTCGGCGCACAGGGGCACAATCGAATACTGGCGATAGACATAACTTGCTGCAGCCACACAGGGCCGTTTTTAGAGCGACGAGATCTTCTGGATGCTTCTCACTCTAAAAAAAGGGTATCACCTTACACCCTTTTGTCCCATAAAATGCACCCCAAAACTTTAGTTCAACGTACAGCGCCCTATAGTCGAACAGACGGCCCCAACGTTTACGAGGGGCTTGATAATGGTGCGATATAACTTTTTAAATAGCTAAAGTACGTAGCAAAAAACACATAAAGAAAACACTGAGTTTTTGCAGTAGGGCCAAGAAAACCCCGATTACTTTTTGGAGTCAGTAACACGTACATTAACTATTTTAATAAGCTGTACCACACGGCTATCAAGTCCCTCGTAAAATTTGGGGCCGTCTGTTCGACTGTAGGGCGCTGTACGTCAAATAGAAGTTTTGGGGTGTATTATATGGGACAAAGGGTAACAATACACCCTTTCACACTTTTTTTTTTTTTTAGAGTGAAGAGCCTACCGGCATTATTGCCGATTAGGCGAGTATACATCATAAATAGTGTTCCACGTTTTCAGTTTCTATTTTTTCAAAATTCGGCGTACTTTTTTTGGTGTTTATTTTAAAATTTAAATTTCGTTTTTTTTTTTTCTCGACGTATATTTACGCCCACAAAAGTTTATCGGCTTTTTTCGGTGAATATAAAATTAACACCAACGGACACCGGATCAGATGATCCTTGTAGCTCTGATATTTGTGATCACTCAAAGTATAACGGCACAGATATATTGAAAAAGAAATTGACACTTTATTTGGCAAATGTGTGCAACTGTAAAAGAATCAAGAAAAAACACAGCAGTACAAACAAGTCATATATGAAGCCAATGCCAAAAAGCATGGAACTTCACGTTCTGTATATCAGGATTACGTGATCTTGTTATAGTACACATACATGTACTTTCCCAGGTTCTCCTCGTTGATCCGCACACTTTCTTTTCTGTTAATATGCGACGAGCTTGAGTAAACTTGGAGCGGTAAACCAGCGACCAAAAATGGCACTCCCCCAGTTGCTGCCATCTTGACAGTTTGCCACATTAGTCATCACGTGACTTTAAGATGGCTGCGCCCATAGGTGCGCCAGATCAGATTGGCCAGATTACGGTAAGCAGGGCCGCTTTCCAAAATTTACTTGATCTCACTCTAGGGTAAATATTCTGTTCCTTGGCGTTTGAAAACCTACCCGCGTCCAGTTGCTCTATCAGTCTTGTCACGTGACATGACCCACCGGAGTAACTCGGATCCGTTCGAGTAAGATTGGAACGTAGCCCCAGAGGACCCCTCTGCTTACCGTGATCTGGCCAATCTGATCTGGCCCACCTCTGGGCGCAGCCATCTTGACGTCACGTGATCACTAATGTGGCAAACGGGCAAGATGGCGGCAACCGGGGGGGTGCCATTTCTGCTGCAGGTCTCTGGTTGCGGTTTACCGCTCTAAGTTATACTCAAGCTCGTTGTTAATATGACCCTAAGTTTCGAGAATGCTCTCTCAACGCTAACCCTTGACACTGGCAGGCTGAGGAGATGATGCGCTGCCTGAGCCAAAATCGGCCAATCAACCAAATTGTGACCACCAAAGGAGGCACGGTGCGACGTTTTGAAGCACAACACAACATGCAGAGCTCGCATCAAGTCAGTCTTACTTACAACGAGTTTGAAAACACGCTCGTACATGGTGAAGTCATGGGGCATTTCGAACTTGACGTTCCGATCGATGATGCGCACATTAAACCAAAACGTCGTGATGGCATCCGTTTATCCCACACATTCGGACACGTTTCGATAGACACTGTCGCTCCACTTTTTCGCCACGGATGTGCGGTACGACTGGAAGGTTAAAGTGACCTTTTCCGGTTAAACCTGAATTTTAGAGAAGGGATTCGACGTACTTTTATCGGTTTTTATCGGTTTAAACCGAAAACTCCGAACTCTACTCATAAAGGATCTGTAAAAAAAAAAAAAAACATTAATCATGAACAGGATTCGAACCCCGGACGTCCGCGCGATAGCCAAGTGCGCAGTTTACTGGACAACGCACGCGGCAAATAGGGCACTGAAAAGAGGGAGTTTTTGAAAATGTACGCATTGAAAGGGCTGATCTTCTTGCGAGTGATTTCGCCTGTGACATGTAGTCGGTTCTAGTAAATAATTGCGTTTGATCGATGAAGATGTTCATAATGTAACAGTCAACGAGACTTCAACATGCAGAGCAGTAATGAAAGACAATTGGTGTACAAAAAATGAAGGAAATCTAAGGCAGCAAGGCGGCGGCAGCGAGAAAATGCGTCGGCGTGACATCTGGCAGTGAGTTGACAAAGCAGCGCTCAGCTCCTTACTGACTACACTCGGCAACTCGGTCATTCATGTTGGTTAGTGAGCTGGGGGGAGACTGACTAGGCAAGGTCATAGTCTGGCCTCCTTATATCCTACACTCGGGGTAAAAAGTAAATTCGAATCTTCTAGAGGCACGGAGAAGCGCTCCTTCTCAGTCATGCACGCCAGGGGTCTTACTTAAAACTGAAGAAACAGTGGAGGAGGAGGAAATAACTTTATTGAGTCCAAAGAAGAGGCCTATTCAGGCCCGTGGCGCCTTAGTACGATTTTTTTTTTGTTTGATGATTACAATGCAGGTACAAAATAGACATCCATGCATGCTGCGAGCCTGAAAAACATAGTTTGGGGTGTCGAACCACTCATGTTGGAGCCAAAATTATTGCTCCTTCGTTACAAAGCACGTTAACTGCAAGGTCGAAAAGAGGGCCCGATGCTGCTTTGATATCATTTTCAAAACATGCTTTTCTCGCTCTATTTTTAGCAGATCTCCATGCGTATGGTGATTTTCGTCAGACAGTATGCCGTATCGCGCGGGAATGTTCCAAATGAATACGAAATCAAAATCTTATCATTGTGCAAATAATTCAAACTGTTGCAGATGGCGTACTTCAATCATTCCGTGTGCGTTCGTCATGCTTTCGTCATCTGCAACAAGCATTTCGAGGCGTCTTGAGGACCGGAAGTTACCGTCGACAGTATTTCGTAAACTGTCAATTCTCGGCAAACTTCTGTCGTGGTAACTGTGAAATCTAGGCTTCCTTTATCTATTATTTTTAGACGTTTAAATTCCACGTCTGATTTTTAAGCGATCGTTCTGTCGGAGCGAAATCCAATTTTATGTATTCGTCTATTACAACGCGCCTAGCAACGGTTTGTTTGAAGCGGAGGCGTCACACTTACGGGGTCAATACTGGGTAGTGTTGGGACCTGAGCGACTCAGGTGAGGCGAGTATAGATAGCGACAGGTGTCGACACCGGCGCATCGCTAGTAGGTGTGGAGCTAACGTCGGGTGGAGCGTTGTGCGCATGCACCGCGATAGGCGCGTTGCGAACGGTTTTGAACGCCTGATGCGATATTCGCCAAACTTTGCGGGCTGCAGCGACTTTCTACTATCGTGACCCCTGCAGCGCTGCGATTGTGGTCTACACGCGCAGCCTCACGAGTTCCCCTTGCCGAGCCTCGCCGATCCGAACACTACCCCGTATTGTAGTAGTCTATGCTGTACCTAGAGCGCCACTAAATAAGCTACGCTTCAGAGTAACGACACTTACCCATCTTGTGGTTTAACATCATGGTTGCCAGTTATCTGAAGCTTTATCTGAAATGCCAGGAAACGCTTTTCCGTGTCCCACAATTGTTTAAACAGGTCGCTGCATTGCAAAGCAGTATTACATGAGCTTCCTAACACCGAATCTGGTGCCGAGGAAGTCGCACTTTTGAGTGGTGACGATCGGCAGTTTAGTCTGCTCTGCACAAGCACGATGGCGGCGCCCACGACAATATCGGGGAACAGAGTGCCGATACTCTAAGCGTAGCTCATTTAGTGGCTCTAACCGTACCCTTGAATCAGGTATGTTGCTCGCGGGAAGGCGCACCGTGAGCTCGAGGAACGCTACTGGTGCGGCGAGTTCTGCTTGAAATATACGCGTCGATCAATAAATCATTCCAACAGTTGTAGGCTTGACAAGGTCTCCCGTCGACGAGGCAACCGTCTTTCTTTGCCTCTTCGCTGAGCTGCCTAAAAGACATTTCGGTGGAGGACCAGACTCACCCCCACCAATATGTGAAGGTGTTTTAGACACATTCTGTTCCGGCAATCTTCGTTTCTCTCAAACTTTCGAAAGCCTGGGACAAGCCGATCGAAAGGAAGGTGCGTAAATGCATTTTTCATCCGGGCGAGAGCTCTATTAAATGCGCCGTTAGATGAAAAGAGAACCCACCGTTGGCAACACTGTAGCCCAACCATCGAACTTCCCGTCGAACAGCCCGTTTCGGTGCAAAGATGGGAGGGGGCTGATAAAATCGAGGTGGGTGCGAGGGAGCCCAAGGGAGGAGAGGAGGAAACATAGACCCGGAAGATTTTGCTCCCACTGGCTCGTTCCCGGGCCCAAAAGACATCTTTATTTACGGCCAGAGGAGAAAAGCAAGCGCGAAAACACTTGGGACCTTTTTATTTCTATTATCGTCGCTCTATCTGCTCTCCTCCTCCCGTGCGTCGCGGCTGCTTTTTCTTTGTTTCTGCACTGGGCGACCTTTTTTTTGCCGATTTTGACGGCGGGCGGCGGCGGTGAAAGACTGGGGGGCGTGTCGACCACGCACGCACACACACCCCTGGGTCCCGCCATTCCTGTTTGCGAACGGCTTTATTGCTCCCAAGTCGGGGCACACATCACGCAGCCGGCAAAGCGGAGGAGGAGAGAACGGAAAATACCGCGCACGCAGCGGCCCGGCACAGCCAAACACAAGCGTCAGCGGGTACTTAGCATTTTGAAGCCTAACGACAACTCGCACGTATTATTATGGGGTGAGTTATGAGAGTGACTCGGCGCGGCGGCAATCACGGACCTGGGGCGAGAGGAGAGACGCTGCTAGCAAAGAGGCGATGCCGCCGAAGCCTCCTCCCGGCAGATGAGCCGAGTCGGCGATGCGGTAGGTCCGAGATGCGCTGCTCTCGGGCGCTCTCTTCTTCTCGTCCCGAGGAGACCACCGGCCGCCACTAGTTGCCGCCGCTGCCGCTTGGGCCGCTGGCTGCTACTCATGAAGATGATGCGTATCGCGGTGCGGCCGACTCGCTCGCGGGCAGCACCGCGACCACACCGTCCGGCCGGCAGAGGCACCAGTGCAGACGGATCCGTCGCTGCTTTTCTTTGTCTTTGGGCTTCTTTGTCTCGCTGAAAGGAGGTGGTTCGAGAGAGGAGGGGCCCATCTTTGTTTGTTTGTTTGATTGGAGGGGTTGAAATGTCGGCACGTTTTCTTTAATAGCGGTGGTAACGGCGCAGGCGAGGTTAATTAACTTTTCTTGGCGGCGGGGACTCCTCGTTTTCTGACTCCTTTTTTTTCTTTTTCGCAGTTGTTGTGTGTTTTTTGGTCGTTGTTCTTGGACGTATGATTTTCTGGGAGGTTGGTTGAGAAAGCGCCGCCATCGGGGCTTTCCCCCCCTCTCGTTGGATTGCGCACTTTGGGCTTCGGCGAGGAACGTACGAGCGACCGACGGGGGTTTCGGTTTTATTTGCTCAATACAAGAGTGATGGAGTGAGGAAAACTGGGCGGCGAGAAAGAGGGTGAGGAGGATTGTAGGCTGGAACAAGACGAGATATAAGAGGTGGAGAGAGAAGGTGCAAAAACAAACAAAACAAAACATAGCCGGCGAAATCGTCGTGTGAAGTCGTGCCTCTTCAAACGCGCGTAGCGCTCTGTGATTTTCACCAGGGGCGCTGAGGTTGCCTCCTGGCCGGGGCGTGGGGGTGGCGCTCGGTTGGTTGTTCCTGCTAAGGTGCCCCCTCCTCCTCCCCCTCTCACTCGCCCTCTGATTTTTATTTATCTTCTTTCCCAGCGCACCTTCGTGGCTGCTCCTGAGCAGCCAGTGACACGAAGCGTATTGGAAAGAGGCGAAATTAATTACCGTGGTCCGCGCTGGCGGTGATGGTCTAGTTAGGCCTGTCAGCGTAAGGTGGGTGGGCATAAAGCAAACAGGGCGAGCGAGCGGGGAACGTGTCGGCGTTCTGCAGCTACTAATTCACCCGCGAATCCGGTTTCCCTTGCCGAGAGTAACGGCTAAATCAGCTCTGCTCCGGACGGTCTTCTTTCGCAGGGTCGAGGCGAGGGAAGGCGTCGTTTCTGTTCGCGCGAACTTGAAAGCGGTAACGACCCTGGCGCTTTGTTGCGCCACCGCTGAGGGCCTCTTGCCGGGGCTTTATGGAAAGGGTCAATAGGGATTTACTTTTTTTCCCCCTTTGGATGCACTAGCTCTGGGCGTTGCCAGATCTGCGACGTCACTGTCACGTGACCCTGCTACATGGCTTGCATTGATGAAGCGTTGATTGATGCCCCATCGGCTGTCAGTATGTTGACATTGATGCTTTTGCAGAGTGAATAGTTCCTCATACTTAACGCCGCCACTCGGTTAACCAAATATTGGATCTACTGCGGTCCACTGAAAGCTAAATTAGTCCCTGCAACAGCTGGAACGTTTTCCTCGGGCTGAGTCGTGGGAGTGATCGGGGAGCCAAGCTTTACCAAGTAGTTTGAACAGTAGGCACGGGAATAGCAGAAAACGTGACAAAAGGAACCATATCGTAGCGTACTTCGGGGAGCAATGTACATTTCGCACCAACAAACTTGATTGTTTGTTCGCGATTAAAGCAAGGACGAATGACCACCAGCATGGTGCGGTACACCACAGGCAAACGATATACAGAGACGAGTCTCCAGCAGTAGGAGAAAAATCATGTTTCAGAAAAGTTTGACTGATTCATATAATGTTTATGTAGGTATATTGTAGATGTTACTGCACACTCTGCGACACTGTTAGCTCGAACGAGCGATCACCGGTTTTTTGCGTTTTTCATTTCGAAAATTCGATGGCCGCGTCGTCAAAACTGTTATGGTGGTGGAAGGTGCTCGCTTGGTGCACTGACCCAAAAGTTTGTGCCTCGCAAGACCTTTATGAAATCATATTTTAAAAATTGCCGATGTCGTGTCCGCGCCGCCAACGTACACGCGGTGCACAAATACATAATTGTTCGGTCAAGCTCCCGGTTACTACAGTTACTACGACCCTTAATGCTTCCCACTAGAAACATGATCGTATAATGGCCGCACAATCGCCAGGAGATCGCCTATAGAGTGCCGAGAACCTTACGTCCAAGAGGCAAACTTTGACGCAATCCTAATATGACCGCGACGCAATTGCCAATGAGCAGATAGGATATCGTACCGCCAGTCAAGACTAAAGCCCACGACCCTATAAAGCCGGTCGTGCTAAAGCCGCTGTCGCACTCCTCGTGCAACAATCAAAACACACGGTGTTCGGTGCAGACATGGTGGCAGAACTATCAGAGGACACGCCTCAAATATTTTCGAAGGATGTTTGCTTCGGATGGATAGACCTCAATGGCTATACCCTTTGTAACGGGCGGTAGCTTGTGCCACCTAGCATAAGTTTATTCACTCATAATTCATAAATAAGTATGATTCCAATATGTATTCCGAAAGCTTTTTTATGGCCAATGTGAGAAGACCATCCTGCAAGAGAAAAAAAAATTGCAGTGGCTTAGCTCGGATATATGCCAGGATATACGTAGCGTGAGTGTCTAGGATTAGCTTGATTATCATGCTTACTGCTGCTTCACTGACACACACACGGTATACGCATTATGTGACTACTTCGGGATCCGACGAGTTAAGCTTCTGCGCCGCTGAGCAGCAATTTCGCTCTCCTTCTCCATGGCTATACCACACTGGCAAACGCCCCACTCTAGGTATACCCCCACTGATACCTCTGCGCATGCGCACAAAATGAGAGGCGCTATCAAGCGTCTCCGGTGCAGCGTCAGACTTGGCTGCGGCGCAACGGAGGCGCACAGCTGGGCACGCGGTGGTGCTAGTGCGTCTGCCGCGGCTATGACGTCACTCCTCTGGAATGCGCAGACCGCCGAGGCGCGCGCGGCGGCGGCGGCTCCGGCGCGCCAGCTGTGCAGCCGCCTCGGTGGCTCCGAGGCGAGAGCGCTGGTCTACGGATCCCCGTGTGGCGGGTTCGAATCCCGGCCGAGGTGCCCGCAATCTGACGGAAGCTTGTTCCGGAGGAGGCGCCGTGTAACCGAGCTTTCGGTTGCACGTCAAACGATCCCCAGGTGGTCCAAATTAATCCTCAGTCCTCCCCCTGGGGCGTGCCAGATGCCTATCGTAAGCTTGGCACGTAAAACCCCCAAATTTGACTTTTTTGCGCCAGCTGTGCGCCGTGTGACGTCACTGCTCCTCGCGCATGCGCAGCACGGCTCTCCAGGAGCCACGCGAAACTGCTCAACCTCGGCCAGTGTAACTCGCATACGCTACAAAAACACCTCGGGTAGCGCCTGGAGACTGCCTTTTGAATGATGTAGCGGTGAGATATTTTGGTGGCGCCCTCGTGTGGTTACCTCTCGTGACGTCATTACCTTTCCGATCAACATGTTCGGTGGTGTTTGTAATGAGCATGGTTGAAGCTCGAAATCATTGCGCTCTGAAACCAACCCTGCCAACACCGTCAAAATTAAAGCTCTTACATTACTCTCATTTCTGTCGATGTGAAATCCTTTGCTGACATCCTATTCAGCATTCGGCCAATCGTGGAAGGCTAACCACAGTGACACTTTCGTTCGCGTAAGTCGCCAATAGGAAGTCACGAACCCAAGTGGTGCTCGTTTTTCTTTAAATACTCTTTGCGAGTCAATTATTACACAAGCTGAACGCAAAAAAAAAAAAAATCGATATTTGCTTTTTTGGACACGGGACTCTGAGCATCATCGTGGTCTTCTTGTAGGGTGGTGCTTGTTCCCTGACGTACGACGTAAAATTCAAGTAGCGAAGAACTATCACCGAAATTGGATTAAGTAAGTTGCTCGACATTGATGATTTCTATTGGACCTTTAGGTTTCAAGAAGTAAAATTCATCTATAAAACATTCAAGTTGCACGAATGAGAACAATGGCCCAGCAATTTGTGGTATTTCAGTTCGATGCGACTCTAGGCGCCTCTTTTTATTTTTTTTCTCCTTTTTCAAGGATGGGTTGCCATTAAAAGGTTCCGATTTGCGTCGCATCAATGTAAACAAGGTTCCACACGTCTGCTTTATTATTATTATTTTTTTTTTTTTTCAAGGAATAAAATTTATCTATCAAACATTGAAGTTGTACGAATGAGAACAATGGCCCAGCAATTTGTGGTATTTCAGTTCGGTGCGACTCTAGGCACCTCTTTTTATTTTTTTCTCCTTTTTCAAGGATGGGTTGCCATTAAAGGTTCCGATTTGCGTCGCATCAATGTAAACAAGGTTCCTACACGTCTGCTTTATTATTATTATTTTTTTTTCAAGGAATAAAATTTATCTATCAAACATTGAAGTTGTACGAATGAGAACAATGGCCCAGCAATTTGTGGTATTTCAGTTCGGATGCGACTCTAGGCACCTCTTTTTATTTTTTTCTCCTTTTTCAAGGATGGGTTGCCATTAAAAGGTACCGATTTGCGTCGCATCAATGTAAACAAGGTTCCACACGTCTGCTTTATTATTATTTTTTTTTTCAAGGAATAAAATTTATCTATCAAACATTGAAGTTGTACGAATGAGAACAATGGCCCAGCAATTTGTGGTATTTCAGTTCGGTGCGACTCTAGGCACCTCTTTTTATTTTTTTCTCCTTTTTCAAGGATGGGTTGCCATTAAAAGGTTCCGATTTGCGTCGCATCAATGTAAACAAGGTTCCACACGTCTGCTTTATTATTATTATTTTTTTTTTAAGGAATAAAATTTATCTATCAAACATTGAAGTTGTACGAATGAGAACAATGGCCCAGCAATTTGTGGTATTTCAGTTCGGTGCGACTCTAGGCACCTCTTTTTATTTTTTTTCTCCTTTTTCAAGGATGGGTTGCCATTAAAAGGTTCCGATTTGCGTCGCATCAATGTAAACAAGGTTCTACACGTCTGCTTTATTATTATTATTTTTTTTTTCAAGGAATAAAATTTATCTATCAAACATTGAAGTTGTACGAATGAGAACAATGGCCCAGCAATTTGTGGTATTTCAGTTCGGTGCGACTCTAGGCACCTCTTTTTAATTTTTTTCTCCTTTTTCAAGGATGGGTTGCCATTAAAAGGTTCCGATTTGCGTCGCATCAATGTAAACAAGGTTCTACACGTCTGCTTTATTATTATTATTATTATTATTGTTTTCTTCGCGGACGTTGTCTCTCTGGCGCGTACCCGACCGACATCAGCAGAAAAAAAAGGGCTCGGAGAAACGAAACTTTTTCTTTGTTATTTGCTGGCGATAAACTTTTTGGCAGTCAGTCAGGTGTGGGTTGGCAAGGAAGCGCGCCGAGACGCCTAGGGTTCACTCACCAGGGGCCGAAGTCAACCTTCGCGCCACAGCGCCACCGGGCTCTATATTTCTGCACACGCCTACGAAGTTTAAAGGTTGGATCGCAGATTTGTGTCGGTTGCCTTCAGAGCGACCAAAACGACAACAACGACCGGAACACCAAGATAACCGCGACTGATGATAGCCTTACAAAGTTATATACGTTTCGCATTCCTAGGCACGTTGTGTGCGGCGAACACTTCGATGACTTTGTCGTTGCTGTCTGGGGGAATCGGTGGCCGGGTCGTCAGCGCACACCAGCTCGGGGAACGTGGAGCGAAAGCTCGCGCTGCAGAACCTAAGGATCCTGGGTCCAATTCCCACCCCTGCCCATTTCGATCTGGATGAGCATCGTACCGGCGTGCGGTCGTGTATCACTACTGCGTGATGCACTTTAAAGGCCCCAAGCTAGCGGTTTGTACTGCACCGGTTAAATTGCTCATCTACAGCTGGGAGACAAGTCGCCGGTTGAGGCAGACTAAGTTCTAGGCTGTATAAACATACACACACCCCAAATTGTCGTCGTTGCTGTTGTTTTGATTGCTTTGAACGCAAGCAACGTAACTGTCTGCACCTGCAGGATTGTCAAGCTCCTGGAATCGATTGGCACCGACATTGGTCATGGATTCCAAGATGCGCCGGTACACTTTTCATAAATTGGGCATGCTTCTATGTTTCTAACATTATTGACAGTAGCATTGTCTATAATCACTGTTATATACAGTTTGCACGCGTGTAAGTTCTACGCTACAGGTTGCTATAGTCAACTCACGAGGTGAGAACGACATTTGATAAGTCGAGGCTTTGCTAAAAGGATTGAAAAATAAAAATGCCTCAATCGGTACCGCCTCGAGGGCACAGCAGATTTAAAGCCAATGTGAGATAAAATGAATTGGATCCTTTGGATCAATTGTTAATTTCTGTAAAAAGCCAATTGGAAGTTAAGGGGGATAAATAAAACCAGTAATATGGGACAGCCAGTGGAACGGCCCGGGAAAACCAACCGGTACTAAAAGTAGCCAAGTGTCCGACTCACCCTCCAACTCCGCTACTGGGACACGAGCGTGCCTCACAGCGGGTCCGACGGTCACTGAGTGGCAACCATGAACCACACAGCCCCGTCGCAGTGATCACTTCTATATCCCTCGGCTCCCTTGGAGGTCACCCCCCCCCCCCCCCCCCCCGGTCTGGGGGGCCCACCCTAATTGGAGAAACCAAGAGGCACCACCTTTATGACAGCCTTCCTCTTATTTGGATGCCTCGTCTCGGATCACCACGCAGCGTCACACGTCCTGCGTGTACACGTCACGATCTCACGTCACCCACTCCACGTCCTACTCCCCACATGTCAACACGCTTCACGTCACACTTCCATCCCTTTACAGTTCAGGTCGTCAGACGTAATGCGTCCACACATGTATTTTGGGTCGTTCCACGTCATGCGGGCTCACGCCGTCCCCACGTCATCACGACTCACGTCACACGCCGCGCTCCCCGCCTCAGGGGCTCCGTCCTCCATCGGGGAAAGCTAGGGTTGACTAGGCCCTTTTTGTCCCCCCCGTCCAATGGAAAACCCCAGTGCTAGGGTTCCCCATCCAAGGTGGGGGGGTTTTCGCCAGAGCCTCCGTTGCAGCTATAGAGCTGGCAGGGCGCACCACGGGCAGGTGGAGGTTGACTTCCCACGCGGCGACAACCGCGGGGGCTTGCGCCCCGGTGAGAACGACAGCGAGGAGTTAGGTAGGAGGCTTCTCTCCAACGCGAGCTTTCTACCTTGGACAAAACGCTTCAACGTGTCGTGCACCTCGAGCGCGCACGAGCAGCCAAAGCACCATGGAAAGCATGGAGCGTGTCTACTGGAAGCCGTGCAGTCAAAAGACGCGTCCCGCTGTCTTCTAAGCGCACGCACATGGCGAGCTTCCACAGTCATTTTGCAACGTCCATTCCACATCACCAAGGTTGCCGGTCTTAACAGCCTGTTAATGTGAGCTCGTTCTGAACATGCGCTCTAAACAGCGCCCTCATATATGGCGTCCAGTGTATGCACTCTAAGTGCTTCCTGCTTTAGAGCGCAGCTCTTAGGCGCCCGTTTCCGGCTTGAGCGGCATCGGCGTAACCGCGACCCCCCCCCCCCCCCCCCCCCCCCCAAGGACCTCGGGACAGTGGCGTCACGAGGGTCAGCGGCACCCGGGGCGGTAGCCCGCCGCGACACCCCCCCCCCCCCCGCTCTCGCGTGGCCCGCCGTGACTCCCCCCCCCCCCCCCCGCTCTCGTGGCCCGCCGCGACGCCCCCCTGAGCGCTGCACCCGGGGCGGTCCGCCCCCCCCCCCCCCCCCCTTGTGACGCCACTGCCTCGGGAGGACCTCGGGTTCCTTCGGGAGGACCTCGGGGAGGGCGGGGGGGGGGGGTCACGTGACCCCCCCCCCCCGAGGTCACGTGAACCCCCCCCCCCTTAGTACCCGTCCCTCCTCCTCCTCAAGAGCTGCGCTCTAATTCGGCGTTACAGGAAGTTGTAAACGGCTTTCACTTTTTTTTATTGCTGTATTATGTACACTTATCCATAAAATAACTTCTCTTTTCGTGCTTGTGTGCCAGTGATAGTTTTTTCTCGTGAAGTTTCCTGCGGGAATTTTGTGAACAATTTGTGATGCTCGCGTTCTAGATATGCCTATTTTCTCACTTTTGACTGATTTATTGCCGACTCTTTATTTAACTTTAATTTGTTAACTTGTGTTTCATCATCCTATATTTCTCATCGCCATCTGTTCCCCCTCCTTTCCCCTGCATTCATTCTCATCAAAACTGCAATAACCCAAGCCCGTGAAACTTTTCCACAGCCAGTGAGAAAAACCTCACGTCAGGCAAACACCACCACCACCACCACCACCACGTAAGACCACTTTTTTTTTTGGTGGGGTGTTGCGTTTTATTTTGTGCTTTGTTGTGTAACCTGGCGAGTCCTGAAAAGGGCTTGGAATATTTCAAATAATTGAAGGGATAAAGATTACTTCCGGCCCACCGCCGGTCTAAAGCATAACTGGGCAAGTGCCGTCGTGAGCCATCTAGAGCGACGAAGAAAAGCGCGTGACAGCTCTCCACAGGAGGGGTTAATTCTGAGGACACTGTGTCATGTTCCTCAATCTGACGCTCCGATTCGCTCATTGTACGTTTCCATTGTCGTAATCGTCAGCGGTTAAAAGAAAAGAAAAAAGCTTAAGTCTCGTGAATATTTTTGCTTTTCAGCAACAATTTGTGTAAACAAAAGTTGATAGAACTTTAATGTTTTCTCCTTGTAGATAGTCCATCCTGAACACTAGTTCGCAAAATGTAAGGGCATTTATGGTGCTCCCAAGGTTATCAAAGAGCCCTTTTGATCCTCTCTTAAGTCTGAGAGCATAGTTCGTTGAAGGTCCGCCCGGTGGCATCCACTCGACCCTCGCTGACTGTTTGTCTTCAAGCTGTTTATCCACCTCTTACACGTGCTTACACAGACGACAGTCCGTTAGAAAGCTTAGTGGCGACGCCGGAGGGACCTAATGAATATGTTAAAGCCTCTTTGATGTCTAGACAGAGACCGGCCAACGTCCCCTCTCCTCCCTCGTGCCTAGCTCGCGCCGTTTCTCCCCTCTCCTTAGTTCCCTGTGCATTCGTCGACTTCATTTCAAAGCCACGCGAAGCAGAAGGTCAAACAACAACGAATCATGCCGACAAAAGCTGCTCACTCCTTTCTTTTTCCCGTGTATGCCTCTACGGCGGACGTACAGTCTGCAGATTCGCCCCCCCCCCCCTCCCCCTCACCCATATTCAAGTTATTGTTCAGTGCAGCCGCCAAGTCAACAACCAACCAACGTAACGTGTGTCGATGGGGCGTGAAAGCCGAACCGAGGAGGATTAGAGAAGAGGTAACCCCGCCGCGTGCAGGATTAAGATATCTTCCGTCAGGGGCTGCGACCATAGACGCTGTTGGCGTGGATACAGCGTTGAAAGGAGCTGCTGCGCCGACAGACCGCCAACGGTGGCGTCGTGGAAGTATCGGAAAAAGAAGCTCTTGTTCCTCGAACGCTCGAAAGTGTTTTTTTTTTTTTTTTTAATTATTAAACTTAAAAAGATTGGAGTTAATTCATCGGTTGATGGTAGGTGGCCTGGTTGGTTGCGTTCTGTGTTCAAAGATTCGAACGATTATTCTGTGAAGCGTTTCATAAAAGCCTTCGCGTTAATACTATAAACATTTCAGGAGGAAATGTACAAATTTAAGTGAGGTGTGAGCACTGAATCCTTTTAACGTGACTTCGTTATTAGCGGATCTATTCATGAACGTGTGTGTGGTATCCAAATGCCAAGGAGACACCAGGGGAAGGCTGCGCTATGCTCGGAATATTTTTCTTTTTTTGCAAAACTGCGCAACGTTGTCCCAGGCGCCGAAAGGGTTGCTGGGAACGTCTTCCGTATATTGTAGCAGACGTCGGAGGTGAACTTCAAGGCGGCGCAGGAAACGCGAGCGAGCGGGCCGGGACAACTGCGCTCCCGTGCACCATTTCTCTCTCCTCAACGTCACGTGATCGATGCTGCGGGTGCTCAGAGGAGCGTAAAGGACTTTTCCATAATTCGCCGCGCGTTCCGTGCGCAGCCTTATCAGATTTTGCAAAAAGGTCAAATGATCTGGTTATGGATGGGCAAAGTCTGGTCTACCCTGTTCTCGGCCACCTTACGTTAGTTTGGGCCGGGCTAGTTCATGTTACGATTGGAACGACTTGCCAGAGTTGACTTCGAACACTCGAAACATAATTACCTAATACACATGCGCGCGATGTTTACATAATGGGGTAGGGGGGTGACGCACGGCGGAGGGAACGTTTCTTAATCCTACGCTCCTTTATTCTTTGGCGCATTCCACAGCACTCACGCTGTCGAGAGAAGCGCGAGACGAAATGCCTCATCATTTCTGGCCAAGAAGGCTATCCGAAGCCTTTAGTCCTCCACGCAGCGCCGGGAACGTTTGACATTGAGCGCTACGAGGGTACGTGTAGTAAGCCTATCAACCCTTGCGTTGTTTGCGGCGCACGTGCGACGTTTTCTATAATCGTGCCCATACGACACCATGTCGGATTTTCGTGTCGCCGTAGACGTGCTCTTGCGTCTCCGGAGGAATGTGGGAGCGCATACCTCGGGTGCTAGCCTCGACCTTCCAACGAACGCGGAAAGAAAGGTCGACCTCGTTGGCCATGTTTCTTTCGACCGCCCGCTGGGGAGGACGTACAGCACGCGATGGGAACAGAGCGTCATCGGGCAGCGTGTGGTCACCCAGGCATGCGGATTACTTTCCAGATGATCCATGCATGACCGCTCGCACGCCTAGGGATGACCATTTCCCCGAATAAATTAAGTGACATTCCACATTTTCGTTGATTGATTTTTTTATGATTATTATTTATAGGTTGGAGCATATGCGATTCGCTCGTCCTTGAAAATTTTCAAGGTTTGGGCCTTGTTGTTGTTTCTCGTGCTTCCGTATGGGTTTTTCCTGTCACGGAGTCGGCGAGTTTCCTCGCGCTAACGTTTTCGTAAACAGTTTGAAATGCTCGATAATAGGAGTCTCAGAATAGAGGGCCCCAGTGATTTGGGGTCCCTGAACAGCTTGGGGTGTCGCACTCCCCATGCCCAGAGGTCTTGCGCATGTTCTGTGCGACTCGAAGCTGCTTCTGTAACTCAAAGCGTTGGGGGCCCACTATTCTAGTAGAACTCTCTGGTCACATACCGCGGAACCAAGAAAGCTGTACGGTTCTGAGTAAAGGCGCTGGACACACGTAAAAAACGCTTTAAATTATCTCTTTTTTTTTTTTTAATGCACCGAGACACTGAGGGAGAGGACATCAGAACGCCGATTTCTGGTTGGAATGGTTAGTGTGTAGACCTAAAGCTATCTGTCTCTGTCTGCATTGCATTCCAGCCCGGTATTATGCAAGGATTCCAGCAACACCGTGATAAACGCAATATTGTTTTTTTTCTTTAATTAAAACACGATAACTTCAGATATGAACTGCAGGTTATAAAGAATAAAATATTAGGTTTTTCTAGATGTATTTTCTTCTCCAGGTTCAGCCAAACGCGGAGACGACTTCGTTTGGTTTGGCACGTAAAATCCCCGAAATTCAGAGATCCGACCTGGCAGGGTGGCAAAAGAAGAGAAATAGACCCCTCCTATTCGAAGAAGACGAACAGGAAAACGAACCAGATCGTACGAACAACTACCCAAGCACCGGGATGAGTCAGTAAACGCAGCCAGTGAAGACCTCACCGCGCGCGCCCCTACCTGGTTGTTCGCGTGACCGTCGCGCGGGTCGGACGCCCCTGCCAGTTTGGGAGGCGAGGTCGTCTCGCGGTGGAGTGCGGTGACGTGGCGCGGTTCCCTTTGAAGCGCTTCGGTGACGAAGAAAATGCCTACTGCGACCGAGGCAGACGGGCGATGGGCCGTTGTGTCCCCTATGAAGAACGGCTGACGTCGTCGCTTTACCGGACGTCGTCGCTTTACCGGAGCAACGCTATACTTAATCGCGCAGGTGCTCTGTGCTGGTCACTCGGCGAGAAAGTCGGCGAGATTTCAGACCGCCGCGATTATTTGGCCAGCGCCAAGGCCAAGCGCGGCGCTGTCCAATCGTCAGAAATCTCGCCGACATTCTCGCCCAGCGTCCAGCTCATGGCTCCAGGTTGGGTGCAGTACTATCGAAGGCGCAGGCACGCCAGCACACTGCCTGAGGTGCGTATTGTTTAAACGAACAATAAAGACTCTCGCAGACTGTGGATTCGCGCGCCATTACCTCCACCAACTTAACAAAACAGAAAATCAGAATTGACTGGCCAAACACTTTGGGTCTCCCAAACAGGCTGGCAAACCCAAAGCGTTGGGGCACCCTTCTAAAACTCTATCGTGTCCGGTCAGACAGTGAGAGGTGAGCCCCAATGGGACTTATGGTTTCTCTGTTGTAGATGAGAAATGTCAGCCAGTGCAGTGGCACTGCTATAACGTTTCAAGTTTATTTGTTTCCCTTCGAACAAGAAGAGAAGGAAGAGGGAAAGAAAGCATTACAAAAACTGCTTGACAAAGCCCCCTCCTCTCCTACAACAAAAGCGGTACGTAGGGGAGGAGTGTGCGTGGGGCAACATGCATCACGCATTACCGCCAGCTTGGCATTGATGTGTGTGTGTACGAGTTGTGCGCTCGCGCTCAACTCGTGTGTGTTGCGCGTAAAAGTGAATCTCTGTCGCTACTTTGAGCACAAACACTGCTATATACGAGCGCAATGTGAAAGCCGCCGCGGGCGCCGGTTGAGCGTTCCAGGTCGTGCATTAACACCTTCGATATTTCGGCTCACGTGCTGCAGTGACAACTGCGAATAGACCCCTTTGCTACCGAGCAATGACCTTGTGCAGGCATCCATTTTCCACCAGGCCGATGTAATAAGCCGAAGGGCCAATCAAACAGCGAAGAGGCACAGCGTCATGGCGTGCTCTCTGCAGTTGATAGGGCCAGCGGGTATTCGCCGTCTCTCTGTGCGTGCTCCTACGCCGGCTAGTCCTATCAAGCGCGAGCACGCCTTGACGTTGCGCTTTTTGCGCTGTTCGATTGGCCCTTCGGCTCATAACATCGTCCGCGCCAGCATGATGGAATGACACCACGCGGAAGCCACGTGATCACACGGAGCACATTCTTGACGGTGCGATAAGCTCTGACCACCTCGCGCGCGCCAGTGTCCGATATCGTTCGAAGCAACAGTCCAAATAAATGCCTTCTAAATTCATTTATTTATTTTTTATTTTTTTGTTTGTTTTGCGAGAGAACATTTAAACGTTTTTGTGGCACACCGAGTTCGAACGAAGCGGGGGTCGAGCTCGACCAACACCTAGAATAATCGAAGCCTGTGAACAGCCTTCTTTACCGCCACGTAACATCGTCACACCCGGATGGCGCCAGCTTAGCGATTGGCCCCGAGAACGACGCCGAGCGTCATCCGACGCTCTAATTGGTCGCTGACACATCACTCGTGGCCAATCCGTGCTCGATCTCGATGGGATGACGTCGAAATGCTAGTGCACGGGCTCTAATTATTCCAGGTGGCGTTGGTTCCATGCCCTTCGCACCTCGCGTGTCGCGCGCGAGGTGCACGCGCCGCACACCCATCGCGACTCTAGCCGGGGCTCGTCTCCCCTTCCCAACGAGGGAGGCCGCAGAGAGGGGGGAGAGGATGCGGCCTAGGGGCGAAGAGGAGGGGAAATCCTGCGGCGGCTCCGAAATAGCGTCGTCTCGGCGTTCTCCCCCGGCGGCAGGACGGAGCCCAACACTCGGGCCGGAGTCTGGGATCGGGTTACCGCGCTCGCGGGCTTTTCCAGGCCGCCTCGGCCGACGGGAGAAGAGGCCATCGGGGCACGCAACACTCCCCCCCCCCCCCCCCCCCCCCCACGCCGCCGCCATTGTTGTGTGTGCGGGAGGGGGGAGGGCGTCTGTAAACGTTGCCTTCTCTCTCCTGGAGGGGAAGAAGGACGAAGGCAAGCCTGCACGAGCCACGCGAGAACGGCACGCGAGTCGGAACGGGACAGTCTCAGTTCGCTGAGGAGGCTCGCTCCCGCTGATGTTGCCGTGTCGAGCCTGGCCTGTGGACTGCATCTGCGCCTCGCGGAGGGCGCCCGAATCTCTTCTTGTGTTGGGGCCCGCGACGTTGTCACGATAGAAACCCGATCTTTTATGTTAGAATGCGCTTTATGGTGAGACCATAGTTGATGTGAGAATTGGATGTTTGTACAAAGAACTAGACTCGTGGGGTGGTTTATAAAAAGAAAACCTCACCCATGCACTTCTAACACACACCCGGGCTGAGTTCAACACTCCCAAAAGTTGTGTCCACAAAAGTACACAAACCCATCATGTATAAGTTAAAACCCCCTCTCAGATGTACAATCCTGCAGCATAAGCCCCCGTACTCAGGGACAAAGTTGTGCGGTATTTAAGAAGTGAAGGGTGCGCGTGCGCAGCTCTGATCGGCGCTGAATGTGCCCGAGTGCATTTCCTCTATACACATTTTCCACAAGGGCGCAGCCATCTTGAATGTCGTCACTTTTTGCATGCGCTAAAATATCGTTTTGATCTCCCCACGCCGCTGGAAGGCGTCTACGAGAAGTGCGTGATTGTCGCACATTCTTGTTTTCCCTCCCCTATATTTTCTCGCATATTGGAGGTTGAAATGTTTTTTATTATTTTTTCGTCCCGCATACCAGATATGGAACCCACGTGACTAAGAACTACAGGAAACAGAAAACGTCTATACTCAGTCTCACAAACGTCTGCAGTAAAGACAAACGCACGGGCGCGAGAGTCCAGATCAGCCGAGTGCTTTGTTCGAGAACTCGCGCATAGGGGGCACTTTGCAAAGCCACGCGCTCGTACCCACGCATTTGTCTGCACTGTAGATTTTTGGGAGATTTTTGGCGGACGAGCGCGATCGAAAGGGCTGCTGTGATCGGCCTTCCACGATTGGCCGAATGGGGTCAGCAAAGGACTTCTCTTTAACGGAAATAAGAGGAATCGAAGAGCTTAAATTTTAGCGGTGTTGGCAGCGTTGGGTTCAGAGCGCAATGATTTCAAGCTTCCACCGTGTTCATTACAAACACCATCGAACTTGTTGTTCGCAAGGTAATGACGTCACAAGAGGGAACCATAGGATGGCGCCACCAAAACATCTCGCCGCTGATAGCCTAATGCCCGAGTCCGTCTGTGGAACAAAACGGCAGGACCCGGCATGATAATACCCAGCGGACGCCGGAAGAA
>JABSTQ010005383.1:0-15835 GCA_013358835.2 Ixodes persulcatus
GGGTTGTACTTGTTGCATTGACGCCATAGGTTGGCGGAGCTCACAGCCACGCCAGCCCCCCTGTAGCCTTGACTGAAGACGACCCAGACGACACAAACGCGATGCATATCGGGAGATCTCCTGAGACATTAGTTTTAAATAAAGTTTTCGTGTATTGTTTAGCAAAAAATTGGTGTCTCCATGGCATGGTATGGCCAGAACGTGGTTGACATTTAGACAATCAAATAGGCACTACGATTTCGTTGCAGTATCGCTTTGAAAACATTCTGCCCTTTTACCATATTTTTAATATAAGTAGTATTGGTATTGCTTTGAAGAAACTGTCTTCAATTCACTTTTTGAGAAAAGTCCACTCCCCGCCTGGTTTGCAAGGTTCATACGATGACGTCGGAAACATCTGTTTTGTTGATGGTCAGTACATTTAACTTAAACGCTTGTGCTTTTTTGGTTACAGGTCCCTTCCAGCACTATGCAGGGAAGAGAATGGCCTACAGAGGACTGATTGCAGGAAGAGTAATTGCATCTGCCGCTACCACAGATAACGAGCAAGCTGCGACATCTCAGAAGGACCAGTCAGGGTATTACGAGCAAGCTGCGACGTCTAAGAAGGAGCGGTCAGGGTGTTTAACATAAATAAGTTGAGGTGAAAAATTTGACTCTCGTATTATGTCTTATCAAATTCTGTAAAGCTTGAAATAATTAATTTTAATATTTTAGGACTGATTAAGGAAAACCTGTGAACTTATGGTATGGCTCTATCAGGGGGCAGCGTATCTCATTGCCGACTACTGGATTTTCTACATCCAGTATGCGAAGAAGGCACATAAGATGCTGACTTTCATTGAGCATGGTTTGGGGACTGCTACATGAAGCCGCGGGTGAAGGTACTGGAATCTGTTAATTTCTACAGAGTGATCGAGGCTTGAGTACCACAGTTAGCTTATCGTACCCTACACTGTAATAAATACCCCTGTCAGACGGGCATTTAAATGGTTTTCAGAATGAACTCCTTCAAAGAATCAATGAATCAGCTCACGATCTCGGCTCTGCCTGTGCCCTTCAGTGTTCGCATGTTCTCAGATATTTTAAGGAGTTCGCTCGGAAGGCCATTTAAATGACCGGCTGACAGGGTATAAGCCAGTTTGTGCCCAAGGCAACATGAGCTCTTGCCACAAGACGTGTGCAAGAAATGTGCATAATGTGTGCAATAAATTTATTTTGTGCATGATGCTATCTGCTTATGCCTTTCCCTTCACACTTCCTGACTTTGAAGAAACCCCTTAAAGGTAGCAAGAAAATACTTTCAGAGATCACCATTAAAACTTCTAGGTGGATGCGAAGGAATACTCCCGTAGGTACACATAACTCCCAGGAGGATGTGAAAGAAGACTCCCGTGGGCCCACGTAGTAACTCCCAAATGGACGTGAAAGAATAGTCCCATAAATGCACGTAAAAACTCCCATATGGATGTGAAAGAATGGTCCCACAAGTGCACATAAAAACTCCCATATGGATGTGAAAAAATAGTCTCATAAATGCACGTAAAAACTCCCAAATGGATGTGAAAGAATACTCCCATAAATGCACGTAAAAACTCCCATATGGATGTGAAAGAATAGTACCACAAGTGCACATAAAAACTCCCATATGGATGTAAAAAAATAGTCCCATAAATGCACGTAAAAACTCCCAAATGGATGTGAAAGAAATAGTCCAATAAATGCACGTAAAAACTCCCATATGGATGTGAAAGCATAATCCCGTGGGTCCACGTAAGAACTCCCAGGTGGATGTAAAGGAATATTCCCGTGAGTCCGCGTAAAAACTCCCATAAGAATGTGAAAGAATACTCCCATGGTTCCACCTAGGAACACTTTGATGGAAGTAAATAAATACTCCCATTGATCCACGAACAGACTCCCGTACTGATGGGTGTTCTGTACTTACCCCCTTGCACCCCCCAAAAAAACTCTGGCCTGCATGGGAGTCAATTCCGAACTCCCATCCGGCGGAGTATATCAAACTCCCAGATGGGAATGCGCTACAGGACAAGCGATATACTCCCATCTGGGTATATTTTCGTTTAGTGTGCATGGCGGGTGGTAATCATAGATTAGTAAGCACTTTGTATTCACCGGTCATGTTTAAATTTGTCACCCCGATTTACTTAGGTGACCAACAAATCATATTTTGGTTTCTCGAGTGCGCTACGTCGAAAAACATGAATAACCAACTCGCCCAATTTCAAGTTCTTATAACAAATCTTAGTCAAAGGGGTACAACTACTGTAGCAGGTTAGTATAAACAAGTGCTGATTGCTGGGCGAGTTGGTATTGTACGTGAAAAAAATATGATTGCGCTCTAAGACAAGGGCAGAGGAAGAGCATACACCACTGAGCGCTACACCACATTAGCTACTCAGCAGCACAGCAGATCCCTATGACCACCAAACCTAACTGCCGAACTTTGGCAAATATACAAATATTTTTTGCCGAAGTGCTCTGCCAGATTAAAGTTGAATTATGTTTTATTTAGACATGAGAAGAACAGCACACAAGGACAATTTGCCAATTCGCCATTCGACAAGGGCACACAGCACCTTGTCGAATGGCAAATGTCCACTTGTCCACAAGGACAATTTGCCATTCGACAAGGGCACACAGCACCTTGTCGAATGGCAAATGTCGACAGCGTGCGCTGTCGACATTTGCCATTCGACAAGGTGTACTCTACAAAGAGAACTTCGGAAACAACAACTCACCGTGGCTGCTGGTAATCCCGACCGACCTTCGGGAGGAGATCTTTCAAGCCTGCCACGACGACCCGACGTCTGGGCACCTAGGTTACAGCCGGACACTGGCCCGTATTCGTGAAAAGTATTACTGGCCCAAGCTCCCAAAAACCGTCCACCTATACACACGGTCATGCCATGAATGCCAGCGACGCAAGAAACCCCCCACGAGACCGGCAGGACTCCTGCACCCAATTTCTCCACCAACAGCACCCTTCCAGCAGATCGGAATGGATCTACTTGGCCCTTTTCCGCCGTCAACGTCGGGAAATCGCTGGATCATCTTCGCCACAGATTATCTCACGCGGTACGCCGAAACGAAAGCCCTTCCTTCCGGAACTGCTGTGGAGGTTGCCAAGTTTTTCATTGAATCCATCGTCCTCCGGCACGGCGCTCCCGAAGTCCTGATCTCAGACCGTGGATCCTCGTTCATGGCCCAGCTGACACAAGAAGTCCTTCGTCTCAGCCAGACCAGCCATCGTCGCACCACGGCGTACCACCCGCAGACCAACGGGCTGACGGAAAGACTCAACAAGACCATCGCCGACATGATCTCCATGTACGTCGACGTGGAGCACAAAACATGGGACGAGGTATTGCCGTACGTCACTTTTGCCTACAACACGGCCGTGCAAGAGACCACCGGGGTTACCCCCTTTGAACTAGTTCATGGTCGCAAAGTGACGACAATGCTGGACGCGATGTTACCCCACGAACCGACTGTCGATGGAAGCGACGACGCCCAGGTGGTTGCCCAACGGGCAGAAGAAGTCCGTCAGCTCGCCAGACTCCGTATTCAAGCCCAACAACGTATCGACACTGGCCGCTACAACCTTCGTCGCCGGGAAGTCCACTTTCAACCCGGAGACCGGGTGTGGGTATGGACACCGATCCGCCGCCGTGGTCTCAGCGAAAAACTCCTGAAGCGCTACTTTGGACCCTACAAAGTGCTTCGTCGACTCGGGGATCTGACCTACGAGGTGATGCCCGACGGAACACGGACTTCATCACGCCGCCCTCCACGACCAGAAGTCGTCCACGTCGTGCGCATGAAGCCATACTACGCTCGATAGGACTGTGGACCTTGTGGGTCGCCTGTCAGTACCGCCCGGTCAGGCCGAGTTCCATTCGCCCCGAGGAAGTCACACAAGGAGCGCTATCATAGAGAAAAGGTTTAATTGCTACTTAAGGCCTCGCCGTGGTCCGGGTCTTCCTGGGCTCGTGAGGTCTGGCTTTTCCTGGGCTCCTGAGCACCGTCTCGTCCGTTGGTCTCTGGCTTCCGAACTGTCTCTCTCCTCGCGCGCACCCCACGAGCCTCCCCCTTCTTCGTCTTCGCCGCCCCCGGCACCGTCCCTCCGCGTGCCGTGCGGCTCACTGACCCCCACACTCCCCTCCCCTCAAGCCTGCAACTCCGGGGGGGTCCGAGGCATCCCGAGTCCCTGGAGCGGCCGGCAAGCACTCTTCTAGCTCGCCCATCTCCGCGTCGCTGGTGGTGGCGGACGCGGATGGTGCCGCAGCCGCCGAACGGGGGGCCGGCACCGGTGGCACCAGTGCGTGTTCGGGGAAGAGGCCGAGCGCCGGGTCTTCGGCGGCGGCTCCGTCGACGAAAGAATCTGGCCCGTCGGTAACATCCGGAGTCGCTGGATTGTTGGCCAAGTACTCCTCCAGATCATTCATCTCCGCGTCGCTGGTGGTGGTGGACGCGGATGGGGCCACAGTTGTCGAACGGGGGGCCGGCACCAGTGGGACCGGTGTGTGTTCGGAGAAGGGGCCGAGAGCCGGGTTTTCGGCGGCGGCTCCGTCGACGAGCAGTTGGTCGGGGGCAGGACTCCGGCTTCCCGTAGCTTGGCTGAAGCCGAGAGCCGCAGGAGCTAGAAGGTCTGGCCGATTTCGGCGAAGCAGTTGTACTGCCGCTGCGACGCCGGCGGGGCGGCCCATGTTTTTCAGGAGGTCAGTGTGTCGGCGGCTGGCCTCGTGCGTGTCCTGGTGGACCACCGGGACCTGGCACAGCCAGCAGGCGTCTGGGTGGTCGTCAGGTAGCTAAAAGCGGGGCAGCGTATGCCCCCGGAAGGGCTGCGGGATCTGGGCGGGCAGCTGGGAAGGGTTTGGACGGGGCTGGTTCCTCCATCGCACCCTGGACACGAAGTGGACGGCCTCTTGGCCGTCCTGGGCCGTCCAGGTGGCCACGGTGTGGCGAGGTGGCTTGCGCCGGGCTGATTCTCCAGCCGCCGTCGAGACCGCTTCTCCTCGTGGCGTGGAGTCTCGTCTGCCCGCCTGGTCACTCGAGGCTCTCCGGTGCTCCCCGTCTCCGCCGCCCTGCCTCTGTTGATGTGATCGAGGCCAGGGTTGATCACCCCGCCTCTGCCAACCGGGTTGACCACCCTGTTGGTTGGTCCGCCTTGTTCTTCGCCAACCGGGTTGACCACCCTGTCGGTTGGTCTGGCCGGTCCGCTGCCGAACGGGTTGACCACCCTGTCGGTCGTCGGTCTGGCCTGTCACCTGCCGAACGGGTTGACCACCCGGTGGGTTGGGCGGGCTGGTCCTTCGTTGGAAGGGTTGACCACCCTGGGAGTTGGCCCGGCTGGCTCCGCCGGTATCCCGGGAGGTGGATGGTCGCCCTCCTGGATGGCGCCGCCCATTCTGGTTCCTCCGGGGGGGCATTTCTGGACAGAACAAGCTCTATTAACATCTTTCAAAGATTAGATCAAGTTCTAGGCCGCAGATTATAGCGCCGCGCCGAGCCCCTATCAGATCTCTCACCGACGGGTTCGTGCACTGTTCGGCTACCGCGCTTAGGCCGCGTTGCCGGTCGCGCGCGAGAGTCACGCAGGAACGGAGGATTCCTCGTTTTGTTCACGTTCATCGTCATCCCGATCACGAAGATGGTACTTTTTCAGGTCTGAGATATGGACCGGGCCAGACTCCTCGCTCGCATTTTCCTGAGCAAGCCTGTAGGTAAGACGTGACAGTCGTGCCTTTACCACGTAGGGCCCTTCCCACTTCGGAGCAAGTGAGGCTGCGAATCCGCTCGCTGCATTGCTCAAAGGATGGGTTCTCCTGAGGACCAAGTCCCCCACCTTGTATTCCAGGTGACGATGACTCTTATCGTACTGGGCCGCCTGTTCAATCCTTGCTGCGTCGAGGTTCTCTCTGGCGTCGTGCAACGCATCCGAAAGGCGAACTTTCAACTCCGCCGCGTATTTAGAGAGTGGGCGCTCTGTCGAACCTTGGTTATTCCGTAACCCGTTCTCCAGCGGAGACGATAGCTCCTTACCCAAGTTTAGAAGCGCAGGCGTTAACCCAGTCGATCTGTTGACGGTCGTCCGGATTGCAAAACCCATCTCGACAGTGTGTTCGTCCCAGTCCCTGTGTCTCTCCGTTAGTGTGATCAGCATGCTCTTCAAGTTTCGGTTCACTCTCTCAGTGATATTAGCCTGAGGGTGGTATGGTGTCGTCCTTTTGTGCTTTATGTTTAGCGCCAAGCAGGAGTCAGTGAACACTCTGCTGGTAAAATAGCTAGCATTATCGCTGATGAGACAGGTGGGTGTGCCGAAGCGCATGAAAGTTTCCAACAACTTCTCCCAGATGCGCTCCGAAACCAGCTTCCTCAGCGGGTGTAACTCCACCCATTTTGAGAAATGATCGGTTATTACCAATAAATACTGGTTCCCACGGGGACTTTTTGGTAGTGGGCCGATGATGTCGCAAGCAACCATCTCCCACGGGTAGTGACTCACTACAGGCTGCATCAGGCCTGGGGGCTTTCCCCCTCGCGGCTTTGCTTTCTGGCAGGCTGGGCAGCTACGGGCGTATCGGAGTGTGTCTTGTCTCATCCCCGGCCAGGTCGCGACGCGACATAACTTTTGAAAAGTCTTGCTGCCGCTGCCATGACCAGCCAGGGCCGAGTCGTGGAAGTATCCGATAAACCGCCTCCGTAGCCTCCTAGGAATCACCACCCTGAACGGAGAGTCGTTCCCCTCCTCGTCGTCGATTGTTGGAATGTAGCGGAGCAATAAGCCGTCTTGGCCCAGCAGGTATGAATCAATCTGTTCGTTAACTTGACCGCCAGCGTTCCCGGTGTTGCTTGCCATTTCCGCAATTTTCCCCAACACCCGCTGACAAAAACCATCTGCCTTTTGGGCCTCGACAAGCTCTTCCTTGCTCACCACTTCACCCCAAGCCACGATCCTTTGTTTCCTCGTGCGGCCTCCTAACACTGCGACGAGCTCCTGTTGCATCGATCCCTCCCCGCTGTCTCGCTTATGAGCGGCCGCGCGGGAAGCTAGTCTCTCGCAATCCCCTGGTTGCGTCTCCTCCTTCCAACCACTATCATGGGGCGCCCGAGAAAGTGCGTCTGCAACCTTGTTGGTGGAGCCCTTTCGGTACTCGACAGTATAGGAGTATCGCTGCAAAGTGAGTGCCCACCGAGCTAACCTCCCCGCCGGCTCTTTCAACCTTTGAATCCAGGTTAGAGCGGCGTGGTCTGTCTGAATGACAAAGGTGGTCCCGTCTAAATACAGGTCGAATTTCTTTAGAGCAAACATGACGGCCAGCCCCTCCTTTTCCGTCACGCTATAATTGCGTTCTGGCGGTGTAAGGGTTCGGCTGGCGAATGCCACCGGGCGCAGCTGTCTGTCATGTTCTTGCAACAACACCGCACCGACGCCGTAGTCGCTCGCGTCTGTCTGTACCACGAACGGACGGTTGAGGTCTGGCAGACGCAGGCTAGCTGTGGCTGCTATCGCCTTCGTGAGGGAAGAGAAAGCTACCTCTTGTTCTTGGCCCCAGGCCCATCTCGAGCCTTTGTGGAGCAGCAGGTTCAGTGGCCGTGTGAGTCCAGCGCACCCTGGAATGAATTGCCGATAAAAACCGACCATTCCAAGGAACCTTTGAAGGCTCTTAGCGTCACGCGGCGGTGGGTAATCAAGAATGGCCCTCAACTTATCCTCGTTTGGCCTCAAGGTACCATCATCTACGATAAAACCCAAGAGGTTAACCCTTGAGGCCGCGAGCTGCACCTTCTTTGGATTGATCGTTAACCCAGCTTTGCTCATCCTGCTTAAGATAATCTCAAGGTGTTCTAAGTGCTCCTCGAATGACTTTGAAAATACGACGACATCGTCCATGTATGCCATGGCAAAGTTGAACTTTGCGTCCCCCAGCACGATGTCCATAAGCCGTTGGAAACTCGATGGCGAGTTAGACAATCCGAACGGAAGGCGGATAAACTCAAACAGACCCCTGTGACAGGTGAACGCCGTCTTCTGGACATCGTGTGGTGCTACCTGGATCTGCAAAAAACCTCTGCTACAATCCAAGGTAGTGAAGACCCTCGCGCTACCCAACGCGTACATGATGGACTCAATAGATGGGAAGGGATATGAATCCCTTCGTGTCATCTCATTAAGTCGGCGGTAGTCAACGCAGAGGCGCGCGGTGCCGTCTTTTTTTGGCGCTAAGACCACCGGGAAAGCCCAGGGGCTCTGTGACGGCCGCACGGCCCCTGTGTCTATCATCTCATCGAGAGCCTTATCTAGGAGAGCTCGCTTGTGCGCACTCAGCGGTCTGGGATTACAACCCCATGGTCTAGCATCTCCTGTGTCAATTTTATGTTGTAAAATGTTTGTAAGTCCCGGCCTCTCGGTAAACATAGCTGCGTGTCGGTGCAAGGCGTCTGCTAACCTCCGCCGCTGTTCTACCGGCCCGTTGTAAGAAGCAACAATCGCTTCAACGTTTCCCGATACGACTCGCGCAGCTAATGTTTGCCCCTCTCGTGATCCGGCGAGTGAGCGTTCTGTGTCCTGACCGAAACTCGGTGGGACGGCAAAGGGGATAAGGGGACTCAACGGATTATAGTGGTACCCGTTATTTTTCAAGTCTATGATAATCCCCTCCCGGCAGACGAAGTCCTGTCCCAAAATCACAGGAATTTGCATGCCTGGCAGATAGAGAAAACGCTGCCTCTTTCGTCTGCCGTCGAGGCTAAGGTGAAGGCGTATTGCGCTTTGTGCCCTAGCCGATCCTGCTGCTAAACGCAGCGTGGTGGAAACTTCCCGCACGTTAAGTGCTCTTCGGCGACAGTCTTCGTAGACTCTGTCGCCAATAAGGGAAAGGGTCGAACCGGTGTCCATTAGTGCGTAGTAAATGTTACCACCGATCTCGACACGCACGTACGGCCCCTTCTCAGATGTCAAACCCTGAGTCCGACATGCCGACGGGGCAAACACCAACCTGTCGCTGACCGCAACTCCAGCCCCGTTGGCAGACTGATGAGGGGCCTCGGCAGCGGCCGGCAACCGCGAGTCGGGAAGTCCAATTAGTGGTGCCGGCCTCTCCGGTTTCCCTGAGACCCATGGGGGGGAGCTGCCGTCCATGTGCACTGACGCTTGATATGCCCAAGCTGATGGCATTTGTAGCACCTGACCTGTCCCCTGCCATTGTGTGCTGAGCGTCTGCAGCTACCATCACGCGATGCAGTGTCGCGCCGAGGGTCATTGTAGTTTCCGCGACCCTCGTAATGATTCGCGACTCCGCGGTGGTTGGCTGCGCCGCCTCCCCTACGGGGATGCGCCCTGGAAGAGCCCGCGTTGGCTGCTCTGCGCCTCTGTTCAAAAGCGAAAGGATCTAAGGCGCGGGGCACAGCAGTTTCGCCACTCCTATGTCCGGTAACGGCCACGTACGGCGTGCGTGAGTCGTCGCAAGCTCCCGCGCCTCGTCCTGTCCAGGCGCAACCCGGCTCCAGAGATTCCTCTGCGCGTGGAGGGGGGCGGTACGTCAACTCGGCGAGCAAGCTCGCCTGAACGGTGCGCGCCTCTCTGGCAAGTGCTTCCAGATCAGCGAAATCACGTCCGCGCAAGTAGGGTTTAAATCTAGGGTGACACTGGCGGATCGCCCTAGCTACCTTCTCCGCGTCTGACGCTGTAGGTTCGGCTCTAGAGTAGAGCTCCTGGAGAGCGCGGATGTATTCTACGAGGCTCTCGTCCGGATGTTGAGTACGGCTGGCTAGCTCATCTCTGATCCGCATCTCATAGTCGGGAGGCAGAAATTCCTCTCTGAATCGTGCCCGGAAATCTGCCATCGAAAGGAACGGCCTCTGCATTCGTCTCCAACGCGCTGCGTCACCCGTCAACGCGATTGGGACGATCTGTATCAGGGCCGTTTCATCCGACGCGCCCAACGCGGCAATGTACGCGTCTAGGTCCTGCAGAAAATCGTGGACCGATGCTGCGTCGGAGTAGCCCGAATAGGTCGGCGTCGGCACGCTCAACCGCGGGCGAGGCACGGGCGTTGGCGCGGGATTCGCCACCCCTGGGGCCAAACCCATCTGTCTAGTAAACGTCGCGAACATCGCCGTCATGGCGTGCATTAGTTCGCCAACGTCTCCCGTGTTCATCGCTGGAATTGGGGGCTCTAGCGCTGTCACAACGCTCGCTTGCCCACTCGTGCCTTCTCCCGCGTCCGAGTCAATATCCGCCACTGACTGGGTTGAGGCCTCGGGATGTGCGGCCTTATTCCGTAACCTGGACATAGCGGCAGAACGTTAAACACTGGTGTCCAGCGGAGTAACGAAAAATCGAATGGAAAACAAAGGAAACCTAAATCTAGAAATCGCGATTCGTGGGACTCCCTGGGAGCGAACAGAAACAACGGCAGACTGATCGGGCCCCACGTTGGAAGCGCCAGTCATGTGGGTCGCCTGTCAGTACCGCCCGGTCAGGCCGAGTTCCATTCGCCCCGAGGAAGTCACACAAGGAGCGCTATCATAGAGAAAAGGTTTAATTGCTACTTAAGGCCTCGCCGTGGTCCGGGTCTTCCTGGGCTCGTGAGGTCTGGCTTTTCCTGGGCTCCTGAGCACCGTCTCGTCCGTTGGTCTCTGGCTTCCGAACTGTCTCTCTCCTCGCGCGCACCCCACGAGCCTCCCCCTTCTTCGTCTTCGCCGCCCCCGGCACCGTCCCTCCGCGTGCCGTGCGGCTCACTGACCCCCACAACCTTAAGTGTTCCAAATGACTCTTTAGTTTACCCTTCTTTTTTGTTTGCTTTGTTTTGATTTGTGCTGCATCGGGGCGATGCTCTTTTTAAAGGGGGGAGTAATGCCGCGCGCGCAGCTGGCCAAGTAGGCAGCGCGCGCGTGGCCTAAGGGTTATCGCGCCTGACTCCCACGCGAAAGGCCAGGGTTCGATTCCTGGCCGTGCCTACACATTTTGTTGACGCTGAAATGTGATGTTCTAGTAAATTCGAGAGCCGCCTTGCTAATTCGAGGTTAGAATGTTCTACGACCCGAACCTTCTACGCCGAATGTTCCGGAAGCACACGCGTGTAGAAAAGGGGCTCCGCCTGGCAAGCCAAGTCAGTTTCGCCCCAGCGTTCGACTTTGCTGTCACGCCGATCTCGACGCTCGCGACGCTCTGTTCTCTTCTGTTCCATTTTTATTTTCGGGCACAAGTTCGCCCTATTAAACGTTCAGTTTAGTTCAGTTTTCTTTGCCTCATCACTTGTCATTCGTGACAATATTTAGAGGTGAATGTCTTATTGGTCACTAATTGTAACTTGGCTTTGTTGCAAGTTTTTGTCCTCTGATCCTGAGTTATCAGGTTGTAAACCAGAACGAGGTTCCTGCAATTTGACTGAGGCTTACTGTGCTGCAAGGTCCATCTATCTTCACAATACCTGGGTGGTTGAGATGAATCTTCAAAGCTCTACTCTAATTATTTGAATGATTATATTTTTTTTTGTTGTTGTTCTAAGTGATGGCTTCCCTTATGCTTTGTATTTTCAGAAGTGGGCCTTCAACTCCTTTAGCTGGTGCTGCAAGCCTGCTAGCACAACTTGTGGCCCAAGTACCAGAATGAAGAGCTGAAAGCAGAGTTTGGGTGAGAGAACTAGTGGCCCTTGCACAGCTAGAGAACTGGACCAGGCAGTCATCAGAGCTATTTATGCTCCACTTCTATTAGCTCCGAGATGTTTCGGTGGCGCCCTTTCTTGGTTTCCGTCCGTGACATCAGAAACAAAATTTGCCTTGTCCTGATTGGCAATATTTGCCTCTACCTCCCTGTAATTGACAGGATTTCCCTCCCTGTTAGCCGGCGATTGGGTAAGCTTTATCAGTATACAGGAAGCGATGGTTCGGCGAATCGCAAACCTCAACCACAGTGTCGCCTTTGGTCGCGCACGTTGCTAATAGTCTGCGTCACTAATTGTGTGCAATGTAGGCGAAGCAACGCCAGGCAAAAAAAAGAAAAGGGCAAGTACTAGGAAGGCGGGACAAAAGAAGAGGGCGAGGGGAGAATGGGAGAGCACTAGGAACGTTAGAGAGGAGAGTAGGTTTCTCTCCTCCCCAGCCTTCCTAGTGCTTGGGCTTTCTCCCCTCGTCTGGCGTTGCCTTCGTCTGTACTCCACGTAACTGTAGTCTGTTACAACTCAAGAAGGTAAGACGAGGGAAAGGAAGGCCGGGGTAGAGGAAGCAGACGCAATGCTGGAGAGGAGAGGAGGAAGCAGATGGAATGCTAGAGAGGAGAGGGGGAACTTCCTCCTCCTCTCCAGCATTTTGTCTGCTTCCACCTCCCCGGCCTTCTTTCCCCTCGCCCTATATTCTTGAGCTGTAACTTGCCATAATGAAACAGAGTATAGAGGACACGTTGCTTTTTGAAACAATCAAGACTCATGAAAGATTGATAAGGCCCTATTGGTATGTTTATTTTTAATTTTTAGTGGAAGAGACCGATCTCACCTAGCGTTCGGTGCATGTGTGTAGCCGCCATAACTTTAGTTCACAAGAGGCAGGCGGCAGTGCTTGAGACACCTCGTGCAGTCTCGTGCTTTGCATGCACAGAGCTCCAGCGAGGTTGGGGCACGTGCAGAAAGACGCAAGTTCTCTCGATGCATTGTGGCAGCAGTGGCTTTGTCAAACTGGCCTGTGAAATCGGTCTATTACAACTAAAAAAATTTAAATTATTTGTTAAGTTGGGTGATTCCTTGTTCAATATCTGCCAAATATAATTGTAAGGTGTACATCCTGAAGCAAAATTTTGATTTCAGAAAGCAATGCAGAAGCGCTAGGCGGGACGCTATAAACCCGAAAGCATGACCCATAAAGCGGTATCTCGAACCGATGGTCACATATTTGTGAAAGAAGAGCGCACTTGAACAATGGCCAGAAAGGCCCGTGGCGTCGCGATTCTAGTTTCCTCCCCTTCTCGCTTTGACTCCGCGAGGACGCGAAAACTATCCTGCAGGAAACGCGACGTCGTGATTCTCACTCAGCTGAATCCTTATTTTACAAAAATACAGCCATCTGTTCGAAATATCGCTTTATGAGTGGTGTTTCGGGGTTTGTGGCGCCCCATTGAACACTTTGGCTACCTTATATTGTGAAATCCAAATTTCGATTCAGCATCCCTTTAAAGGACACATGCAAAGAAAAAAAAAATTTTTTTTAAACAGCTTAGATGGAAAAAGGATATCATAAAACGATTTTACAACGAAGAAAAAAAATTTTAGAGCTATATTTACGGCGCTATACGAATTTGTAGTTGGCGCCCGCGGGCGCCGCAGAAAAGTGGCCCTTATTTATCACGTGACGGGCCCATATTTGTCACGTGGTGCTCGCACTCTTTCGGAAGCTTCCTATGGCCTCTAAAAGTAACTTATTCATCTTTGTTTGAAGTATAACAAAAAAATAACATTAATAAATAACTTTTAGAGCCCAAAGGAAACTCCTGAAAAAGCGCAAGCAGACGTGATAGACCTGTGCGCCGGTCAGATGACGGTGGCGGCGCCCCGAACCAGACGAACTTGTGCGGCGGCGGCGACGGCGGTGTGGAGAAACGCGTTGAAGCGGCGTTCGCACAACGCTCAGCGTGCGGCGGCGGCGTGGCTTTACGGCGCCGGCGACGCAGGGCGGTGGCGCGCGGGCCTACCACGTGACCAGCGGCAGCTCCGGCGGCCGCCAACTTCAAATTCGTATAGCGCCGTAAATATAGCTCTAAAATTTTTTTTCTTCGTTGTAAAATTCTTTTATAATATCCTTTTTCCATCTAAGCTGTTAAAAAAAAAAATGTTTTTTTTTCTTTGCATGTGTCCTTTAAGGTTCTGAATCTGGGTGAAGCCTTTAAAGTGACCGCATAAGTCGGTTTGGGGATGCATCACGCTACGATTTACGACGGAGGTGTTTGAAGGTAGTGGAATCGTTGCATAAAAAGTTCAAAGAACAAGCTTACCCGAGTAAAAGGTAAAAAAATAACAATCTGCTAACTGCACCGTTTGACCTGCTCAAGAACCGACGGATGGCAACATCGGCCCCTGCGGCTCGTCGCTGCTCAGCAGCCGCCCAGTCGCACCAAAGCCAGACAACCTTTTTGAGTCATAAACGGTGCACACTTTTTCAGGTGCTATAATTGTCAGAACATTTTCTTTTCACTCCCAATAAAACACATTAAATGGACACAAATCTAATCAAACCGATGGTTCGTCGAATAATTTCAGCTACATGTGGGGTGCTTTTGCCGTGACCGTGGAGCTACTGAGCTGCCATAAGGCGTCTGTGCCGTTGCCGCCATCTGTCGGTTTTTGTGCCAGTCGAAGGGTGCGCATATAGCACACGGGTGCCAGTAGGTAGACAAAACCAGTTTTTTTTTTTTTTTTACTTTTTACTTAGGTAAGTTTGTTCTTTGAAATTTATTTTGCGATTCTTTCATTACCTTTAGGCGCCTCTGTGGTAAATCGTAGCGCGATGCATTGTGAAGCCAATTTATGCGGTGATTTGATAAGCTTCACCCAGATGCGGAACCTTATGATAGGGCAATACTATTAGTAAGTGCTGGGAATAGTGCTGATTTTGCTTTTTGTTAATTATCCGTCATTGGTACACTGTTGTATCAGTGCTAAGTTAAGTTCAAGTCAGCACTGTTTTACTGTTGATTTAGCTCTGTGCCGTATATGTGAACTATCCTTTATGGACGTTTCTCAGAAAGTTGATAACTCTTGCATGTTTGCAGTGCACACAATTATGATAATGGAAGGAACTTTTGCTACTTTCGCCTAGTGATTTTGTGAGAGTGAAGAAAATTATAGTTTGTAGGAGTAAATTGCTAGAAATGTATATTAATTTCAATTTCAGCAATACAGGTATCCTACAGTTTTGGCCATGGGTCGCTTTGTTTGGTCTGACTTTTCAAAAGCTTGCAGTACGCTGTCAATTTTTCAAGCTTTGAACTTTTTTACATGCTTGATGACATTTTTGCGGGACTCTCACTCACTCCTAAAGTTACTGAGACCATGAAACGATAGAAAATGAAACTAGCACAAAAGGGTAGATAGTTATGAACATGTTTGATGTGAACTGTTAAAAATAAGGGTGTACTGTGTTGCATTGACGCCATAGGTTGGCGGAGCTCACAGCCACGCCAGCCCCCCTGTAGCCTTGACTGAAGACGACCCAGACGACACAAACGCGATGCATATCGGGAGATCTCCTGAGACATTAGTTTTAAATAAAGTTTTCGTGTATTTTTTAGCAAAAAATTGGTGTCTCCATGGCATGGTATGGCCAGAACGTGGTTGACATTTAGACAATAAAATAGGCACTACAATTTCGTTGCAGTATCGCTTTGAAAACATTCTGCCCTTTTACCATATTTTTAATATAAGTAGTATTGGTATTGCTTTGAAGAAACTGTCTTCAATTCACTTTTTGAGAAAAGTCCACTCCCCGCCTGGTTTGCAAGGTTCATACGATGACGTCGGAAACATCTGTTTTGTTGATGGTCAGTACATTTAACTTAAACGCTTGTGCTTTTTTGGTTACAGGTCCCTTCCAGCACTATGCAGGGAAGAGAATGGCCTACAGAGGACTGATTGCAGGAAGAGTAATTGCATCTGCCGCTACCACAGATAACGAGCAAGCTGCGACATCTCAGAAGGACCAGTCAGGGTATTACGAGCAAGCTGCGACGTCTAAGAAGGAGCGGTCAGGGTGTTTAACATAAATAAGTTGAGGTGAAAAATTTGACTCTCGTATTATGTCTTATCAAATTCCGTAAAGCTGG